>JAXCLQ010023954.1:12464-23339 GCA_035584115.1 Cedrela odorata
GTCAATAGAGTCTGAATTTATGCTTTTGGTCACAGGTTTGTGAGTCGTGGCTTCAGAGAATGTTCAATTGATAAGTTACCAGAAGTAAGGAGAAAAAGGATCAACCTATCCCGAAATTCCAAGTACTATATGAAGAAACTGCTACCTGATACAAGTGGAATTACTATTGATAGCCATAGGGTATACAGACGAAGCTATAGTAAATCCTAGTTATTGTCTCAATCTGTCCATCTTGCTGTATTTATCACACCTTTTGCAGAGTTGATTCCGCATCAAGTTCTTTGTATTGTGAATTCTTGTTAATCTTGATTACCCTCAATTCGTATTCAGCTGTATTCGTTTACTTTCTTGATGAGAAGTAGAGCTAAGAGGAATGGTAGACATGGATGATCATGGAAATCTAGAATTATAGAGGAATCAAAATTCCCAAGGAATTCTGATTCTATGACATTTTATCCAATCAACCATTTGGAATTCTAATTTTTTTGGTGTATTTTTCAGTGTAATGGATTTGTGTTTGATAGTCATAATGCAACTACAAGGGTTACAAACATCAAAATTGTAGTTGGTAAAAATAGATCTAAATCTCCAAATTATTTTCTTCATATTAAGAAGTTCAAAGATCCTTCAAAATTTTAAAAAATTTGTGTTAGAAGAGAATTCATATTCTTTGCAATTCCAAGTATCGGTGATGTGCCCAGTGCCCAAGCCAAGATACTTACCATGAGTAGTCAAGGCTCGTATCAGCTGCGCTTGGCAACCCTTAGCCCTTTAACCCACAGGGAGGCCTATTTTTATTCTCTCTTGTTTGATGAGATATTTACAATAACGCGTATAAGCATCATAATGTGCTTATTTCAGCACTAACTTTAGAGCTCCTCTAAAAGGAAAAGCCAGAAAGATGTAACTCAAGAATTATTTCTCTATGATGAAAGTAGTCGGTTTCAAATTAATCATTCAAAAGAACAGAAATGCTCTATATCTCTTATCATTGTGGAATAAAAATAAAGGAGCAAAAGGGCACAACCCCTATCAGTCCTGTTTTATTATAATCAACAAATTCATTTGGGATGACTTAACAAAGAGCTACAATGTCGCCATTTGCAGGAAACAATAAAAGAAATCACAATCTTCAGTCGCATGACTTGCCTTATGATAACAATACTGGTGAGATAACATTATCAGTTTCCATCTGTTTTGGCAGGACCCTTCCATTTGAAGTTGTCTGCATAAGCCTTCACCTGCAAACATAACAGAAAATAGGAAGCTACTACGAATATTTTCATATTTATGTCAACAAATACATGATGGCATCTTGAACAATTTATACACCTTAGACATGTATGAAGCACTTAAATGCAAGACTAGTAAAAACTGATGTACATGCACCTAAATCTGCAAGCTTCTATGGCCACACATTATTGAATGTGTGGAACAGAAGATTCATACTGTTCACATTGGGTACATTAACAGGACTTACCACCTATCGATGAAGTTTCCTTTACAAACCACCATCTATCAATCAGTTACATCTCACCAATTATATCTCGTATAATATATAAGCACGTCCTCAAATTTCAAATTTCAAGTTTGGTGAGAGGTTCTGGAATCTATTAGAGCAATAAAGTTTAACTGCCATTTAGGATATCTCCACCCAGAGAACGGAATACACATTAGAAACAAAAAAGAAGGAATTAACCAGGCAGAATTCAAGAGATTCCTTGTAAGAAGCGCTTTAGCAGCACTAGATTCCAAACAGTCTAACAAAAACCAATATACTGAGGTACTAACTATTCCGATTGCATCAAGACCATCAGAAGACCCTAACCAGTCAGCTAATTGGTCACAACATAATGCAGGCATGAGTAAGCCGAGAGAACAATAACTCCCAAATCATTCTAGAAAATCATGCTTCCAAATGAAAAGTTGAAGACAACTAAAATTCAATGGAATATGAAAGTAGTTCTTCCATTTGGATCCTGTTCATCAAACCCAAATTGCACAGCAACAGACCTAAACAGTTGCAACTATATGAAACTTTTAATTAGTCTCTTATTCTAATGGCTGGCTAACTGTTTTAATAAAATACAGTTCATCCACCCATATAAAATATTGCTACAGTACAGTAATACAAACAGCTACAAATGGCTATAAATATGGTAAAAGAAGAGTCTCAAACCTTCAGCAATGGCGTGTGGCGCTTCTTCACCTGAAATCAGTCCAAGAAGTGTAGTCAATAGTAGTTAAGGAAAAAAAATAAAAATGAAGAACTTAAAAAGTTAAATTCATCGCGAAGTAGCTGATTGGATGTTTCATTTCTTAACTGAAAAGTATGAAATCAAACAACAGAAATGCTACCAGTCTATTGCAAAACAAAAGTGTGACCCAAAACCTTTTGAAACAGGAAGATTTGAGGTATTACCCAAATCTCATACTTTTAAGGCAAAAAATAATGATGGCATAAAACTAAAATGCCCTGAACATGTGTCCAGCAACCTAGGTAAGTAAAGCAATAAATATTAAATTCCAAAACATCTCAGAATCAAACTATACAAAACTCTTTAAACAAAACAATCTCAGTAGTAGAACTTTAAATTAAAAAAAAATTACAATACACATACCACATATTCCCAACCATGTCTCTCAGCAAATGCTCTTGCAGCCTCTTCACTATCAAAACTTAATCCAGCATCACCAACATTGGCATACGGATCCCCAGTGGATGTCCAACCCATCAATGGATTTTCCCACCTACAATATATTACTCAGCAATGAGATACATTTGATATGTGAGCACGTTGCAAAATCGCTCTTAAAAATAACCAGAACACTAGTATAACTTCTAATTCAAACTTGATCAATAAACTTTTGGAAACATTACAGTGTAAATCAAGTAAATATGTTTGGTGAAAACAAGTATTTTGTTTTAGAACTACATAGTAACACAATTTTCATATAATTGAGATATTAGTCATCACATAAATACTACACAAAAGAAAAGTCTAGAATCATTAGAAACGACAAAATAAATTTGGTTCCAAAATTTGAAAGAGAAGTAAATATAATTTGAAATATTTAAAGATGCTCAACTTCGCCATGGTGCACAAATGTAAGAAAATATAGATAGTATCTGTAAGTAACACTACTTAAAGATAATTCTGGTGGCTCAGGAAAAAGCCCTGTTCGTAAGATTGCATTCAGCTAAAGGTCTCTAGAGAAAATATCCCCATTATCAGGTAGTGTTTGAACTAAAAGGAATTCACATTTTTTCGAAAATACAGTTACTAACATGGAATTGAGTAGAATTTCAGATGCCAGTCCAATTGTGACAGCTTCCATTTCAACTCTATGGTCGAATTCCACACTGCTAAATGCAGGCAGGCTAGGTTGACAATATTAGGAACTTCTTATGGGAGAAAGATTTCAGATAGAAGAATTTACTTTTGTGTCGACATAAAATTGATCTTCCACTTCCCAACTTTTCCAGATCCTTGCTGACTAGCAGTTCTAGCCGGTGAGTAAATTACAACCTGCCATACAAATCAAAAGACGAAAGAATATTTTAAACAGCATATCATAAACACAGACAAATAATCAAAGAAAACAGAAAAGCCTTTATAACACAGAAGCCGCCCTAACCCAGTAGCAATTTGTTGCCAAAAACAGAAAAGCCTCCTCCATGTCATTGATATAATTGATTTGAAAGATACAAGGACAATCACATATTCCTTTAAAAACATAAATTGGAATATCACCGGGGAAAACACAAAGGTACCCTTATAAGCACCAGAACAAAGACACAACAGAAATTGCAAAGATTAGAATCGCTTGAGAGTTCTCTTAAGTAAAGTTAGCATTTTTAAAACAATAAAACCAGTTTAATCTTGCAAGTGACACAACAAAACTCCGACCAAAATGCAATTGGCAGCCAAGATGGCTGTTTATCGCAACGAAACAAAAATCACAAGCTCTAAATACAAATCAACATTTTAAACAATCAAAACATAAGAAACCCCAATTAATCAAATCATCCTAAAATGTTAGCAATTTGTAAATGGACATTTTCCCACGTACTATCAGAAAAGAATAAAATGTGATCCGTCAAAAACAAGCCAAAAGAAAATTAAATTAAGCAGAGAGAATAGTATAGAGAGAGGTACTCTTCTACGGAGATGTTCTTCGGGAATTCCAGAGACCATGCCGATCTCACCGGGCTTGACCTCGACCAACGCGTCTGCAGAGAATGGTCTCGAGAGAGGGCACGTGGCTCGCACGGCACGGCCGCCGTGGCTCCATATTCGTTGCAGCGAGTGAGCCATCTACGAACTAAATAATCTGTTACTAGACTGCTCAACTTAATTTAGACAAAAACAAGATACAGTTGCAGAAACAGGCGTAAATCTGCAATGTTTGGTTTATTTTCTAAAATTTACAGTTTTATCTCGACTATTTTTACATATAGCAAAATGACCCCGTATTTATTCAGAATAACAGTTGCTTCCATCTAAATTTAGATATTAACACTAAATTCATGAAATGGAGATTAAGCATCAAAATGAGATGTCTTCCTTAGAATTAATTACTTTGTGAGAACTAATTAATAAAGAGTGTCCTCAAAAAAATTAGCTTTAATTAATTTATTCTCTCGTGGTAAAAATAAAAAGGCAAAGATTTCTTAAATTTCATGTTTTTGCATGCGTGATGAAATATATATTAATTACATTATTTATATATAAAAAATTTATAAATGTGTTGTGAGATTTATTGAATAACTAATTTGTTACCTAATAAAAAATTCTTTAATAATCATTTGGTAAAATATAAAAACTCAATTTACATCAAATTGTGGTATTTTTCAATTAAAGTAATTTTAAAAAAATATTGGGGCATTTCGATATTTCTGGAAATAACAGGGGCAGCATGTTAATTATATTTCAAAAAAGGAAACATGGACGAGAACAATGTCTTTAATCATCGGTATTTCCTACTTCTCACATCATTTACAAGCTCACCCATAATTTCTTTGATCGGGGGCAATTTGATGATCAGATATCAAGCGTTGATTCACCAACTGAATTTGATGCAATTCTGGTATGAATTTTTCTTAATTACCGTCGATTGTGTTTAAACTTTAAACCACGTTCATACAAGGGAATTTGATGAATTCTGATGATTGGTAGATTTCGTTTTTGCTCTTTGTTGACGTGAATTACGTAGGAAAAGAATCAAAACTCACTGATTACGTGCAGAAATTTCACAATTTGAGCGGATTTTGCTCTGGTTTTGGACAATAATCTTGTTAATATCGAAATTTCATCATCTTAATGGTATGTCAATGTTAAATTAAGCTTAATAAATTCGTGATTGCGTAATTAATCGGTTAAAACATTTCATCAACTTATTCGTGCCATTGGGTAATTGTGTGAGGTCGTAATCTATTCGATCGACTTTTATTGATCTGTTGTAGATGCTTCATTGTTGATTGTGCCAGATATTTGTCTGTGTTATGGTTTACATGTGAAATGTATGTGGGTGTGTGTTGACATTTCTGCTGTCATAATGTCTTAAAAGGATTTACATGTATATCGAGAATTGGGTTTTTGTCTGATTCAAGCTCTTTGCTGGTTATATACATTCAGTTTATGGGTGTAGTGTTTAATGGAGTTAATACCATTCAGTGTTTGCTCATCTATAAACAGGTGATGCATTAACAGGGACAGGTATCAGTGATTTAGGTCTGAGGGGTTTTGGGTATCTGTTGATGGGTGCTCCAAAACAAAAGTGGACAGCAGAAGAAGAAGCGGCTCTCAAAGCTGGAGTACTTAAGCATGGGACAGGAAAATGGCGAACTATACTTTCAGATCCAGAGTTTAGTGCCATTTTGCATTCACGTTCCAATGTGGATTTAAAGGTACAATAGACTTTAGAAGGAACTCTCAATTATTACTATAAGGAAGGGCAACTTCTTTTATTTCTTTTTTCAGGTCAGGGGTCTTGAAATCAATCCATTTTAGCAGCAGTTCTATTTATTGCTACCTTCTATCAGAAACAATCCCTGCTAAATTTGATTATCAATATTCCGTGTGTTGCATTGTAGTGTATTGATTTATTTTTACTTTGGACAGGATAAATGGAGAAACATAAATGTGACAGCAATATGGGGATCTCGACAGAAGGCTAAGCTTGCTCTTAAAAGGACTTCACTGACCCCCAAACATGATGGTAGGACTCCAGTGACTCCTAAACATGATGTTAGGACTCCAGTGACTCCTAAACATGATGGTAGGATTCAGCTGAGACCTAAACATGATGAGCACCTTATGGCTTTGAGCACTGTACCTCACAATGATGAAGAAGTTGTTGATGCTAAGCCTCTTGCTATTTCTTGTGGAACATTGGGAGCTTCTGGTTCAAAAGAACCAGTTGCAAGGTTACATCCCTTATGGTTATATAAAATTGTTCTTGTGTTTTCATTCAACTTGATGTGAAAGTAAATTATCATCTACTCTGACATTATCTTATAAGTTCTGGTGCTCACTCTAATTTATGGAAATGTGTGCTCTAGTAAGCATGCTTGAACCATTGGTTATTTAACAGGACTAATCTCTGGCAAAGATAATTTGGAACAGTCTGATAATATGAATGATTTTGGTAGAGGATGTGGAAAAGAGCCAAGATTTTATTCTCTTCAGCTGGACTTTTTAATTGTTATTGGCCATAAAAATCTTGTACTATAGTCTTGCTATCCTGCTTTTGCGTTATATGTAATTATTCACTTTGCGGGGACCTCGTCCGTGTGTTGTAGGTTGGAGAAGCTTATATTAGAGGCCATTACCAATTTGAAGGAGCCAAACGGTTCTGACAGGGGTTCAATCGCTAATTATATAGAGGTAGTTGCACTTGTGTGTGAATTTAGAAAACTTTTTGTGTTTGCAGATACACATACTGAACTGATTAAAGTGCAGGATACTTTTAGTGCTTGTAATGCTTTATATCATGGAGATTTTGTCTTCAATATGCTTCTTCAAAAGGTGTCCTCCTTGCTATCATTTCTTTTCTGAAATTGGTTACTTATCCAGAAAAAGAAATATAGCAAAAGATTTCCACTACTGCTACGTACACAAATTATTGATCCTCTTTTCACATTGTAAGGTTAAACTTTTTTTTTCTCTGCAATCTTTTTTAACTTTAAACTATAAGTAAAATGGTGCAGATGGCTGTCTTATTTATTATCATGTTACTGATTCCAATTAGCTAAGACTTGAAACTGGTAAATCTTAATAGCTATACTGGACTGCTTCTGGGAAATATCTGACACATATTAAATCTTCATCAAATTTCATGCAATTTTTTTAAGAGTTTACGTTAGAACCTCTCCTAGTCTGGAAGAACCAGCCTATGATGATTTTAGAGTGATATGCAAGGAATCTTAGAAATACTTACGACAGTTGTGTATGTCGATGAAAATTGTTCAAATAATTTCAGTTGATTGTATTTTGTAGGACCAATACTGGGCACCTGCAAACCTTAGAAAACTGTTGGCTACAAAACTAAATTTTTTGACAGCAAATGGCTCATTGATCAAGGTAATAACTTAGCCGAGGTTTGGATGAAAACTGACAAGTCCATTGCACTTATTGGACGCAAATGGTCTGATATCTGGCAAATTTATAGTTGATAACATTTTTTCCCCTGGTCTATGATGTACTTGGGTGATGGTATGCAGAGTCAATAACCATGGACATCTTCAAAAGTGGTCCAAGAAAATGGTTTTAATATTTTAGATGGCGTACTTAAACCAATAATATTGGGTTTAACTATAAAGAAACATAGCTGTGAAGGATAAGGAGATCAAATCCTGTTTGCATAAGATCCCAGAAACATTAATATTTACTTTTCTCATGGATTTGATAAAATGTAAGCTAGGCTTTTGCATTATTGATGTCAGTATGTGAGAAGTAAAATTATGTATCAGCATAAGAGCTCATACTGCAGGAAAGTATAAATGCAAACGAAAATCATATGGAATGGTTGTGTGATTATAGATGGTATAGTTTTATGATCTTTATATCAACAGGTCAAGCATCAGTACAGGATTGCACCCACTGCACCAGATTCTACAGCGAAAAGGTCTCCGAAGTTACTCCTGGAGGGAAGACAAAAGGGTTCACCAAAAGGACAGAAGAGAGAAATCAACATTCTTACCAAATCCCAGGTTGATGCTGATCTATCAAGGATGAAGGGCATGACGGCACAGGAGGCTGCTGCAGCTGCTGCACAAGCTATAGCAGAAGCAGAAGCTGCAATTGCAGAGGCTGAAGAGGCAGCAAGGGAGGCAGAAAGAGCAGATGCTGAAGCAGAAGCAGCACAAGTGTTTTCCAAAGCAGCAATCAATGCATTGAAATGTAGGACACTTCGTACCTGGTAATGTCCTTCACTGTTCTCTTCCCAAGTACTCTTTTAACACATACTGTCCATATACATGCCCAAGTCTTTTTTTCACGGGATGACTCCAGGTAACTCGAGGAATGGGTGGTTTGAGAGGCTTCCATCCTGGCAGAGTTTTCCATTCCAACTCTGTTGCACTTAATTGATCCTTATCTAATTATATGGGTCAGCTGCATTGTATCCTTCTCTAATCCACTATACTTTGGAAATCACTACTACTCAGAAGGAATGATATGTTTTAGCCGGTCAATTTTAACTAATTTGTTTCATATTTTTGAAAATAGTGTGTTCTATTTTAACTAATGTGATTTCCCTTTTTTCATATTGTTGACAACTGTAGAGCTTTCATCAGATATGCAATGTTTTAGGTTATAGAATTTTATTCCTGCACTAGTTGTCGAGATTGATGTCTCTTTCATGCTTGTGCAGATGATCTGTAACTGAACAAATGGATTTGTGGAGCATTGAGCAGCAACATGCATCATAACAAACATCATACTGGTGCAGCAACATCCACTCCTGTTATGTTGATAATTATGTACAGGGCTAGGCTTGTAAATCTGGAAATTGTGAGATTCACCCCTGATGAGTGTGTTTCCATTGGGCCATTACAGCATTATAGGTCTTGAGATTTTCAAAGCTTAAAAGGCTGACTATTGTAAGAACTGGACATAGGCATTTTAATGTCGAACTAGATATAATACAATCTGTTTTTCTTTTGCTTTTGATGGTGAGTTGATCATAGGAAAAAATGAACAAATATAACAACATTACGAGCGTGTTCTAATAACAATATTTGCTTGATTGATTATTTGTTAGTATTTTGTTGAAGGTCTCCCACTTCTCTGTATGCTGCTTCAGGTGCATGTTCACTGTTTAGTCTATATACATTATAGCCTTGGACAATACTCAAGCTCCTCCCATCACTCCTCATTACACAAGGGGAAGAGAGATCTGTTAAGATTGTTCCATTTAATTGGGTTTGTGTCTGATTCTCCATCAGCTGTTGACGATAAATGGCACATAAGAAATTGTTTTTCCTTGTCACATTTTCAAATTTCATGCACCTAATCCATCTAAGCATGCAGGGAAGTTCTAACATCTCATGTTTCTGACCTTTGCATTGCTTAACAACAGGTTATTTGAAGCGTCTATGAATCAAAAGCAGCAAGAAGTTTCAAAACAAATTGGGAAAATTTTAAAAATAACCTTATATTGAAGATCATTTACGTAAATAACTAACTTTATTTTAATTTTCACTTGATGAATTTACAAAAATTTAGATAATTTTACCCTCGAATAATCATTTACACAAAACATAAGTTAAAACTCAAAAATCATAATACATTTCTCGTACTTCAATCTCTCAACTCAAAAATTACTTTATGATTGATATTCTCATTTCAAATTTAAGCAGTATTTTTTGTTGACAAAAAGTAAGTATGTTTTGATTTAATGAGTTAGAAACTGATTGCGTCTTAGATAATTTGATGAGTTCAAAATTTATTGCGATTTGAAAATTTTAGATTTCTCATCGCACTAACATAAATAGTGACAAAAATCAACTTCTAACTCTACTAACATATAAGCCATTTCTAACTCATCAAATCAATTAATATTAGTGACAAAATTAGCAAAACATACTCACCTTTTGTTCGCAAAGATCTTGTGTAAATTTGAAATGATAATATCAATGATTAAATAATTTTTGAGTCAAGAGAATGAAATTTGAGAAATGTATTATAATTTTTGAGTTTCAACTTATATTTTGTGTAAAGGAAAAATTATCAAAATAATCATATTTTAACCTTTTTATGACCAAACCAAATTTTTTTTGTTTTCAAATTGATTAATTTTACTAAATTTGAACAATTTTACCCTCAATATTTAACACTTATAATATAATTTATTACTTATTTTACTTTAAATATATAATATTAATATATTAAATTAAATTTAATTGTAATAAAATTTACATAAAATTATAAATTTAAATTTAAATAAATTAAAAAATAAAAATTAAGTGTTGCAGAATGGCACATGCGCACTATCTACAATGCACTCGTGGGAATTTCCTAGAGCACGCTATTTGCAGTGCGCTCTAAAAAATTATCATGAGTATATCATCTATAATGCGCTACAGTCCTCTCACGCTACAGTACACTAGTGAGATTCTTATTACATTCTTTATTTTTTAATTTACAAAATTAAAAAAATTAGTATAAATAAATTTTATTTATTTATTTATTATGCATATTTTAAAAGATAGTTAATAAATAATATATTAATATTGTATATTTAAAATAAAAAATAAAAAATAATAATTGGTGGAAAAAGAAAAGTGATACAGTCTACTTTAAAAAGAAAAAACATAGAAAACCTACCATTTTAATAAAATAAATTTTAAAAAAATTATTCTCAAAAGTT
>JAXCLQ010023964.1:0-16648 GCA_035584115.1 Cedrela odorata
AACAGTAATATATAATTCAAATTTAATAAAAAAATTTATTTTTAATTTCACAATTAATAATTATTAAAATTTTATATTATTCTAAATAAGTTTATATCAACGGAGAACGTTTTTTCGAATTACCTTTTCTTGTGGAACAGAATAATCTAATGAATACGTACATAAAACTTTAAATAGCACTTGCGAATTAAGTTATAACTAAAGCCTGAATTTGCTTTTGGTAGGAATAATTAATGGAATTATTTAAATGATTCTGATTTAACATGTAAAACAAAGAATTTAAAAAAGCAAAAGCAAGAATGAAGGAAGGGAGATCATGTTTGCGTGTCTTCCTCATTCCAAGTACAAGTTTGTCATTGAATTAACATTCTTAATTAGTACTAATCACTTTCTCATGTGATTCTTTTCTTTAATATAATATTCATCACTTTCATTACTTATTAATTTATCAGTGGGACAACAACAGTAGAAAGTTAAATTCTGTCTCCTTATGGAACATTAACTTGTTAAATTTCGGATTATAAGAAGATGAAGCATCCATCGGTATGAAGTCTTGTCTAATTATATAAATACCAATGGAACATTCCTTCGAATAGCTTTAGCCAATATTATCATATCTTCTTGATGTAACCCACAAAAAATAAAGAAATTGAACCCTGTTAATTTGGTAGATTAATAGAAGATTAAGAAACTCTAATTATTAAGAGATTTCATTGACTTAATTAGGTAAGTGGGTGTATTGTTATCTAGTTTCTTCCCCACTCTCTAGCTAGTGCAATATTATGATTCAATTATAAAGTATAAAATAATTGAATTCGATATGGGTTATTTTATGGGAGATTATTGAACTTTAATTAGAACGATATTGCGTTGACTTGATTAGGTGAAATAAGGTCAGTGGATGTGTTGGTTGGTATCTAGTTCCCCACTTAATTTATAGTGAGTGCCCTTCATCCTCAAAAAAGAAATAGGTCTTGCTTGCCATACACTGCATTATCATGTCAACGCATGCTAATTAAAATTTAATCATGATTAATTAAACTATTAACGAACACATTCACATTAAGTAACTTGATTTGAGGTATGCATGTCAAATAATTTAAAGAGGATAAAATAAATAAAATAATTTTAAGAAGAAAGCACTATTAGTGATCGTATTCATCCATGTGCACTACTTTTTTTAAAAATAAAATAAAAAAAATAAAAAAATTGTTTCACTCTTAAGTAAGATATGCATTATGGTTTATTTGATTAAAATGAACTTGATGATAAGAAATTATTCGGAAGATAATTTTTATTTAAAAAAAGTAATAATTTAGTGAACCATTTCTTTTTATTTCATGTGTCGTAAATATACAATATTTCATTAATAAAATTAAAATTATAAATTAATAAGATAATATCGCGTGACAATCTATTCTTGCTATTGTTATTTATCTATATATAAAATATGGCTAAGTATAATATGCTCTTATTTGCATATTAATTTTAAAAAATAATCAATTAATTATAAATCAAAACAACAATTGAGTTTGTGTTAGCGGGCAGCAGAATAAGCAATCAATTAATTAACCGTGACTGAAGTAAGGCAAGTGCTAGAAAAATCCAAGTAAAACAGCTAAGGGCAGGCATAAATCAGAGGCAGATTGCAGAAGAGAGAATAATGAAAAGAGATCCCTAAGGGAAGGAACCATGCATGCGGGCATTGGGCAAGGTATGAATGAATATGCACACTCCCGTTATGACAAGGAGATGAATATAAAAAAGGATGATAGCCAAGGCATTGATATAAAAGAAGAAATTTTGAGAGAAAAGGGAAACAGATTGCTGGAAGCAGAGCTGTGTAATGTAAGAAAAGCACAATTGTCATGGGACAACTCCATTTGTCCAGTAATTATATTAGAGCTTGAAAATTTAAATGATGAAAAAATGCCCTTGTGCTTTTCTTTCAAATTGCATTTGCATATGCATCGGTACTCGTCTTTCTGCTATTGCTGCTGACGAGTGACGACTTTGTCTGTTCCGTTCATCTCCTTTTTATATTCTTCCTCTCCTCTCTCTTTCTCACGCCCGGATATGAAGGGAGGTGTCTGTAATCTGTTCATTAATTATGTTCTCTAACCTCCAATTTTTAATAATTCTTTCTTCCTTGCCAATTTCCATGTCAACCTTTTGGAATACAACAATATTTTCTTGCCTTCTGAACGTGAGACCTACTTCGTTTTGTTTTTGCTTTTACGCCCTACATTTCCCACAACACAATCTTATTAATTACTTATTTCTTACGTGGCCCATCAAACTTATTAACTTTTTATTGCTGTATTTTCCTTGTTTCTATTAAGATAATCGTGATTTCACGACGGTGCCTTAATAATATGCATGCATCTGATGTTCATTACCTTCTTAGTTGAATTGTTATTAAGAGGGGGGTGTGATTTTTTTTTTTTGTTTCTTCTGGGTGGTAACAGGCAAATGTAATCAAAATGACATTTGATGGAAAGAGTTTGAAATTGTAGGGTAACTGGGTAAGCATTAATGGATCTAGAAGTCATATGTCTGAATCTGATGTCTCTGAGAACTGCAAGAATATAGATCGTACCTCCTCAGCATCCAATGATTTCCTGCCAAGTGTCAAGACAGTTCGCACCATCTGCCTACCTAGCTATATACTTTTGCAAGTGAATTACCTCTCTCTACGTGTACATGTGTATGTAAATTTTAGCCAATATATTGTGGCAAGATCCAGATTGTTGACTCTGCCTGCACTCTCTGAATGAAATCCAATGTATTATTATTATAAATAAGAAATAAAAGAAAAGAGATTAGATGGATGAATGGATGGACAGATGAGACGAAAAAGTAGTGATTGGACAAATGGACGTGAAATGAAATGGAATGAGTAATCAGAAGAAAGGTGAAAATTTTGGGAAATTGTCTAAGCAAGCAATGAAAATAAAAGAAAAGAAAGCTGGCTTTGCTTAGCTATAACCTGAGGAGGGCACCACTTGTCAGGCACTAGGCAGCCTTTTCGTATTGAAAAGACACTGATTTCAGCGAGTGAGAATCTGATGTGATCTTTCTCCCACACACTTATTTATTATTTCTTCATTGTCATCATACTTTCATTGGCTCCTTCGTGGTTCCCCCCCACCCTCCATTGTCTCTTCCCCTCAATTCCTTCCCTCTATTATTATTTAACATTGTTCCCCCAATAATAAAAGACACAGTTCTCTGAAAATTATCTTAAGGATAAATTAAATACCCTCTGAATAATTTTAGTAATACCTTCTCTTAAAAATATTATAATAAATTTGAGTAAATAAAATATGTTATCTTTTATATGTATATATCTATTTGTTTTTATCTTATGCTCTACTTTCATTATTCTAGCGAATTCAATGCTAAAACCAAATGATGTGAATTGCGATGCTAACACAAATTCTCTTGCTTCTTTCCCACGATTTGCCTTAATTATTAAAGAAGATTCTATACCAATTCCAATAATATTCATGAACCTTGGTATAAGAATAAGAAGACGTGCATTAAATTTATCTACAACTAATCAAATTCATAATCTCCATATTAACGACAAAATTAGTACTGTTATACAATCTCTACCCACTCTTCATCTTGATCTTATTTGTTATAGTTTCATAGTTTTTTATTCTGTACAAGTGTGCACATATCATCACCAATCTCTGATAAACTGTAGCAATTATCATCTTGTTTCATGTACCCGGACTTCAGTTTTTCTTTTAACTTCATTTCATTCAAATGATCAGATTTCAGTTGTATTTTCCTAGTTATCACTTATCATAATCCTTATGTGCACCAAATTTGATAGATTTTCCCTCTTTCGTTTTTCATTTTGCTTAATAATGCAATTAAATCTTACATTTAATTTAGATGTAGATTTACAAGAATTGATTCTATTCCATTTAAGCCATATAAATAATTTACAGAGTAGGAGAGCCTAACTTTGTACTAATTTCTCAAATATAATAAGTATAATTAATACATCATAATTAATATATATATCAAAAATATAATCTCAATTATTTAATTAAAATTAATTTAATTATATATAAATAATATAAAAAATTATATATAAAAAAATAACAACTCTTGACGCTACTCCAATAATTTATTTATTATTCTTAATGCTTTGAGCAGCGAAATTGCTTTTTTCTATAGGGCATTTTCTTTCTTTCTAGGTAGGCTGGTAGAAACTTCAGAGGCAGATTGCTCTATATTTACAAGTTGGTGTGTGGCACACTTCAATTGTACCCAGCAGGAACAGGTAAAGGTTGGGAAACAGAAAGCAGATTGAAGGTATATTTATAATTACTTTATATTTACTTCACATTAAATCAATAACTATAAATTAAAAGTCATAAAATCTTAACCACAAACAAACTAATTGTCTTTACAAATATTGAACAGTGACTGCTCCTCCTTAATTGCTATAATTAAGCAAACAATTTAAAGTTTTGCATGATTTCTACAATTAGATATGTCATTTCATTGATTAACAGAAACAAATAATCTAATCTCAAACTTACATCATGGTTCCAAGCTTGTGATTAAAGTTATCATAGGATCGATCTTTTTTGCTACTTTTGTGCAAATATTATATGTCCACAAATATATTTACTAAATGTTAGTAGCCAAAGCTGTCCGATTCTTGAAACCAATTTGGAATCTCATCAATAGAATAATAATCCTTTGATTAGATCATCGTCCATCAAGACTCGGATTGTTCCGCAGTGGAAACCAAACCAAGCTTTCTTCATGTGAATGTATAAGATAAGTAAATATCTAGATTAAGTTTTGTACTTTGCAAGTTTGGTTTCAGAAAAAAATTATTTTATATAATAATAATAATGGAAAGCAAAAAGTTTATCAACTAATTGTCATTAGGGTTGTACCTGTTCAATGTAGAGTCATAAATTGTGCAACATAAACAGAAACCCTAAGCGGATTAGGTATTTTTTGGAATTTCTAGGATTAGGGTTTTACTACATTTTTAAGTAGTAATTTTTTAAATTTCCTTTTTCTTTTTGCTGTCAACGGAATTGCTGATTTTGAAATTACAGATACATATATGCCTGTATCGCAATAAACAATGAACATGTAAGTCTACAAGTACGTATTTACAGAAAGGGAAAACATACATGACCCAGTTTGTCTATAAAGTAGACCAGCCCACAGGGACTTGAATCTAATCACAGTTCATGCTTAATACACTATGGATTTAATTAATTTAAATAAATAAATCTAGGGTATATGCAAAGGAAGTGATGGGCTCTCCACAATGCATGGGATTGGTGGGAGGTCTCTACATGGGAACAAGAAAGCAAAGGAAAAAGAAGAATATGAATAACTCCCTTTTATTTACTTTATTGTAATAAATATTTTTTAAATAATTACTTGCTGTCTGATATTTGCCTTTCTTTTAGCTATATAAATAAAACCATTCCTTCACTCACAGATCCATTAGATGCTTGGTTAAGCTAGTGATACTAAAAAACTTTCGCCTCTCCAATATCTCTCTTATTGACATTAGACTTCCTTTTGCGGGATCTTGTTTAAAGCAATCACTATCTTCACCTCTCCCTTTCTCAATACTTCTATCAGTTCTTTTCATTCCCAAGATTTTCAGCCTTATTCTTCTCATCACACTTGGGGGTTCTCTAGGGTTTCACGTACAAGGGTTGTTTTCATCCGTACATGTGAAAGTAGCACAGATCTGCATATGAATCTTGCAATTAAGCAATGATTTGTGGATAGGTTAAGCAGTTTTGCATATTTATGTCTCTATTTTTGTTATGCTTTATAGTGAAATTTGATGCTTTTTTCGTTGTTGTTTATGATTATTAATTGAAGAGAGCTTTCTTCAGTCCACTTATGGGTGGCAATAGGATTTAATTAGCTGCCGACTCATTCATTCAAATACTGAGTTAAAGATCAAAATGATTACCCAGTAAATGAGTGAATGATGCGGGAGACAAATTGAATCTTAAGCTTCCTGTACTTGGACTGAAGGGAGCTCCCTTTACTGCTAATCTTATACATAGCTCCTTTATGTTTTAGATTTTTTTTTAATCTGTTTATTATTTTAAATTAGCTAGCAAGGCACACTGTGCTACTGATTAATTATGCATTAGTATGTTTTCTGAAGCTTTTCACTCTCGAAATTCAAAGAACTTCATCGCTAAGGTAATGCTTACTGGATACAATTAACTTTGTACTGATCCCCTTCGTTTCACTATTCTCTTTCAAGATTATCTCGAACTTTTTGTGGTGTTGTGATGTTATCTGTCTTTGCAAAACAGGAAAGATTATGCATGTTTATTTATTTTTTAATGGTATATTTATTATTTCATGGCCTTTTTCCCTGAAAACATGGCAGATTTGACTAGGGTTAATGTTTTTAATCCTAAACTGAAGGATTACCTTAAAATTCTTTAATTTTTGATAGCTGCGAAAAGGGTTATTCTGGATAATTGACCATGATTTTATGTTCCGACCGTTGGTTTAATTTTCCTGGTAATTACTAACTTTTATTCTGTTGTGTTGAGTGATTTTGTGAACAGCCTCAAACTTGTAAACAAGTGTTTTTAGGGTTTTGTCAAGCTGCTGTTCTGTTCTTGTTAAAGCAGTCCTTAAGAGCACCGAATGAGGACGAAGTTTACAAGCTCATCACGCTCTACGACAACACCTTCTTGGGTCTTGCTCTCTTGCCGCAACAAGTTCCTAGACATGTCTCTTGGTCTCAGAGTTACAATTACGGAAATATCCTCGCCATCGGTGCTTGAAAATTGTCCAGTTCGCCACAAGTTTTATCTTCCCCTTCAATTCCCTTTTTCTCCTCTTATCTGTTCTGCTAGTTTTTAACTCTTCATTTCAATTCGTCGACAATGTTTACATACACAGTTATACTTTCAAACTGTTGCAGACTGTTAACTTGGCTTTCATAATGACCAAAGTTCATGTATTCTTCTCTTTCTTTTCTGTGTTTTTTTTCATTGAATGCGAAGGGCAAATCAGATTATCATGATGTCTTCTTGTAGAATAAACAAATTTGTTTCTGTTCACTGCGTAAGTGATTTTTTTTCCTGATTTGCATCTGCAACTGAAGCTGCTGAACTAAGAAGAAAGTAGTTACTATAATTATTGTAAGTAAATGGACTTTGACCATAAAACCTCTCTCATTTGCTAGTTATATTTGACTAATCTGATAGTCTAGAGCCTTCAACCAAGATATGATAAGGTAGTGTAAGTGTCTTCGAATAGCAAAGCAGACATATTCTTAGTAATAAAATAACACGAAAAAGAGAGGTATTTTGTTCTGTACATATATATATATATATATATATTTAAATGTCACATCATCATCATCATCTATGATAGGAATTCAAATGCAATATTAAGTTTTCTTTATGAATGCATATGGGTTATTTTTTTTAATAGTACCACACTTCTACATGTAAATTTAATAAAATCCATTTGTATAAATAGTTTACATGTAGCATCACTTAAGTGAAAGAATTAATAACAAAAATACTCTTCCACTCACATTTTTAAATGATTGTCAGCAATATTGATGAAGTTTCTTTAAAGATTAAATCCCTAATAGAGTCAACGGATGGGTGTGATAAGATACCTTCACCATCTTGCTAAAATATGAAGAAAAACTTACCATAGGCCGACTCTCCATGAAACCCTAGAATGCGTATATCCAACTAAATTACAAAGTGTGGTCCTAATCTTCTTGAATTAATATATATATATATATATAATTATCCATGGAAAACAAGAATTAATTAAGTTAATTGGTGGTTGTTTAATTCCTTAGTGATAAGCTTCCTTATCAATGATAAGTGAATGACAAGTGCCGCACCTTGCTGCTGCTACTGTAGTTCAGGTTCAGGTTCAGTTTCTCCTTTCCAGAAACGAATCTCTGAAGAGAAAGACAATTCCCACCCAGATGTTTCTCTTTAGCTCTCTCTCTCTTTCTCTTCTTCTTCTTCTTCTTCTTCTTTTTTACCACTCCAAGCTCACAAACAGTATGCTAAATATGGATACGAGCTTTTTCTCTAAGTCTCTTTCCACTTTTTCAAAATCCAAGGGTTCTTTCTCGTGTCATGATTCATCATTGCACCATCTTTAAAGAACACTAGCGCCATTGTTTTTGTTATAATTATTGTTTTATGAGTGCATGTAGTATGCTAGAATGGGAATTTTCCACGTGCCATCCTCAGTGAATCAGTGGTTCGATCAAATTTTCAAGTGTGCAACACTTTGGATCGATCTGACATAAAATTTTAATTTATCAATATTTAAATAAATAAGCTCTGGAAAATATGATTATCTTCCTTTATTCTCTGGGACCTGGATGTTCCAAACCATTTGGAAAAAGAGTTAAGAAGTAAGTTAAGTGGATTAATTTCTTAATCATACGGTGTCATATCCAATTGTATATCCATAGTCATCTGGAGAGAAGATATGTAATATCCCGTTAACCAGGGAAGGAATATGACTTAGTCTTTAGAAGGGTAAAGAAGAGAAATTGGACATGAAATGTCTTCTTTCTAGCATACTTGCATGATGTGACAATCACAAGATTTTTGTTTAATTGTTGCACTCACTAAACAACAAAACGGAACACCATTTTCTTTAACTAGCAAATAAGCTAAAGGCATGGTATAAAGAAGGTATCCAGCACACGTTAAACTTGAACCATCCGATTTTTTTTTAGTATCCCTAAATTGTTTTACACAATTAAGTGGCTTTTCACTGTTGCAAAGTTCCGGCTTAGTAATCAATGAAATAATTTGAAAGTGCTGAATTTTCATGTGCAGAGGCAGAGCTGCAACTTTGACCAAAATACCGACTTGTTTAAACAATATTGACGCAGAGAAGGCTAATATCCGCCGTATAATTGGACTTTCAGTTCCTCGATTAAGGCAAGTATGCTTAGAGCATATGCATCTTTCCTTCTACCCAAAAAACAAAAAATGGATTCGCCGAATATCCTTATCATAGGATTCGTTGCTATAGTGATTTGGGTTGCCTATGGCTAAATTTATAGTTTTCCAAATGTACAGAAAAGCTTATGTGTTAAAGTGTACATAAAAGGTGCCTTTGTTCGCTTCAATTCACTTCAGCCTGGATATCACAGTCAAACATCTAATAATATCCAAAGCCCTAAACAGTTACAAAAGATAATTTTACTTTATTATTTGACGCATAGTAAATAAGCATGAATAAGCATAAATAAGGTATGTTTAACGTAAATATTGTGTTTTTACTTATCAATCATCCATTCAATACTAAACAGTCAGTTATTTAACTTTATAGGAATTGAACATACGCTTAATTCAGTTTACTTTTTCTATTAAAGGATTGAATTAACTCATTATGTAAAGTCTACATGGATTTCAACTCTTAAATCAAACAAGATATTCATATTGTTCGACAATTTACACCACCAATTTGTAGTGTTCGGCTTTTCATTTCAAAGAATTAGTAAAGAGGAAAACATCTTCTTTTGGAGGTATCAGGCATGCACCTCGATGCGCAACATAAAACATGTAAACTAGCATACATCATGGACAAAACAATAAAAAAGAGCTCTGAGAGTTTAATTGATGAAATCCTTGATTTCATGTACTCACCATATAGGTTAATTCATTTCGTTGGTCCTGTGGTCCAAATACTTAGATTTTCGCAATTGTAAGCTTATGTTCAAAACTACATGCGAAACAAGGTATGTATCCCCATACCACTTCCATGTCTTACTTACCATTCCTTATAGCATAGTGAATCTAGTGAATCATCCCAACCACTCAAAACCATGTAATTGCTAAATGAATCTAGTGAATCAATTACAAAAAGGATGGTCTTACACTGGGACAACACCATTTTTCATGCAAACATTTATCTCCATCTTCAAGTTCCGCAGCTACCTTCCTGACCCAATGCAGAATCATCAAATAGTTTAAGATAAAAGTTTTCAATCAACCAAATTTGGCAATTTTATTAGCAGCGAAGTACAATCTTGGGTTTGCAATAAAGGTACAGGATGAGAACTCTATAAGCGGGCAAAAATGAGCACTTGTGCTACCAAAGAGATCTAAGGATGATTCCTGTCACTTACAGCTTATAATGATGCAAAATATCCCATCTACATGACATCTGTTTTCTTTGACATTCTACTTGTAGATCTTTTTCTCGGATCCAAGACTTTACACAATGCACGGTGGCAATCGATCTGGATGAACAAAAAACACAAATAGTAATTGAAGGGAATCCAAAGAAAGAAAAGCTTCTCATGTCTTCTCTATGTCTTCAGAGATTTTAAGATGGCATAATAAAATACTCTTTACTTTTGCTGATAGTGTTAGAGGTACTATCTTCAAAGAGTTATGCCGGTTCATAGAGGCCTAACGTGTGACCATCAATACATCGCATAGCTGCTACCTGATCACAAGCAAATTATTTGAAATTTCGATTATCAAACCTAAGAAAAGGTCTGAGAGAAAATGTCTATAGAAATGAAGGTGAATACCTTCCCGTGGATCTCATATTTGATGGGACCATCTAATGCAGCACCCAATGCCATTAATTTGGTCACTGTACTGTTAATGTCTGTCACCGTGAATGATAGTAGAGATGAGTATCCATTCTGTATGACATGGTCACTGTAAAACTTGGTTAGAAACCGAATCAGAAACAAAAAACAAATTGGATTAACGAATTCAAAATTCTTAATGTCCTTCCATCAGAAACGCAAACTAGCAAAGGAAGCCAAAAGCTGTATGATATCTAATGAACTATACCTAAGAAACCAAAGGAATGACTAGTTTGGATTAATTGTACATACATTGGAGTTGAAAGTTGAAAGCTAAATTGCAGAAAGTCAGCTCATGCAACGGCATTGTAGATTATGCCAATTGTTTATATCAATTGCACTGGTACACCATCAGAATTGTATCCTCAAGTGCCTCATATCTTAAAAGGAAATCATAGTTTTCTTAATTGTTCAACTTGTGAGTTTGTATTCATAACACCCAGATGCACTCTAAAGCTTTTCTAACGTTGTCTAGCAATTTATGCTACAATAAGTATAGAATCTAGAAGCGGCGAACGCGATCCACATCTATAAGTAATTAGATTGTCTACTGTACTAACGTGTACTAAGGCTACAGAATGCAGAACACAAGTCTTAAAAGAGAACGAAGTTAGTTGAGCACTGAAGTTTTATGAATTTTTTTGTAGACATATTATCAAACACAAGAAAGGCAATAGAAAAACCTGGGCGATTGCACGAGGGCTAGCTTGAGTGGACCAGATTGAAGTTCGGCCCAGCGAAGTGTGCACACATTAACCGTAAAATCCAGACCTTCCGAGTAGAACCGAGCTGCTTTTGGTACGTCCTTGTGTAGCTGTAGTAGCCACCTAAACGACGCCGCTGCCATCTCACTCTCTATCGATCACCTTCCCGGCACCCTTTTGATTCCTCTCACCAAGGAAAGAAGCGCTGATAGCAAACGAAGAACCAATTATCTGAGCCCAATAAGCCAAACCTGGGCCAACGTCTATCAATTTGGACCCAAATTCACATACAGAAGGAAAGCGTTTGCCAGTCCTAATTTGCCTCTTCAATTCTAGACGTTAATTTATATATTTTTATTGATTTTTTTTTTTGGGTGAAAGTAAAAATTAGACAACAGAACAGATAATATTTAATAATTATTACATTTAAATTTGTAATTATATTGTGCAATATTTCAATCTAAAACATAAGATGCTTGAAACAAGTCTTTTGCATGGCCAAATGTACCCACAAGAGACATTGTGAAACATCTCGGCAGATAACGAAATGCAAACAGTAACCAAGACTTGATTACTTAAAATTGTAGTGCATTTGGCAATTCATCCATTCTATTTCTGTAGATATGTAAAAATATTACACTTATTTACAAACTTAAATTCCAAATTATACGAGACCAAAATAGAGCTGTAGTTAAAGCATGGTAACATTCAAATGTATAGAGTGCTGCCGCCAATATTCACATAACACAAATTCCCAACAGCAACAAGGACGAAGAGTCGATCCCATAAGCCTGATTGGTACCATCTTAACAATTTATCTGATTGTTCCCATTAAGAGGAACCTCCAAACACTTTAAATCGCGAACGTTGCCCTTTTGACCTTGCTTCAAGAAGCTTTGCCTTCAATGTGTTCTCCTTTGAGGCAGGAGGCACTTTCATAGAAGATTCGGAAATGTCAATATCTGGGGGTGTGAGTTTTGACTTCCACTGCCGCACTGGACTAGCTTGAGTCCTCTGCACAGGATAACTGCAAGAAGCCTCACCGCTGTCATTCTCAGGATGTAAAATCCCACCTTCTGATAACAATATACGATTTCTTATCAAATTATCAATTATACAGTTTGGGTTTGATCCATGGACCTCATCATGTTCGTTATTTCTTTCATGGATGTCATCTTCAGTGGCTCCACAATTTTCAGGTTTACTAGAAGTGCTTATTTCAGCTGGTTTCCCTTCTGCATCTTTCCTTGTTTGTGTATTTACCATCTGTGGCTCTTTATTACCATTAGACGACATGGCCCAAGCCATCTGTTCTTCAAACTTAACTTGCAGACTGGATGGATTTCGACCCCTTACCCTTTCTCGAGATGCACTACTTTTCTTTGTTTTACTATGTTTCAGTGTTTCGTCAACATTATTGTCCACAGCCTCATACTTATGAAATTTCAAGTCACCATTGCTTGGTTTGTTTAGTTCAAAACAATTTGAATCACTACCTGCAGAATCTTCTTCGTCACCAACAGCTTGAGGTGTACTCACAGCCTCATTTAGAGGGGCAGATTCCAATGAGTTTCGCTTATCCCGTGGGAACACACTATCAGTTCTCTTGGAAGCAGACATCTGTTTGGCCTGAAGGAAAGTCTCAATTTCAAAGCCTAACTTGTCCACTATTGAGTTTTTTTCAGTGAAACCACTCTGAGCTTCTAGTTTCATCTGCATTCGTTCATTGAGCCATGATTCTGATATATGGAGAATCAAACGATCATGGTCAGCCTTCCCAGCCCAATCCTGGTCAGATTTCTGTTTTAGTGCATGAACCTCCTGCTCGCAGACTTTTATGCCCATAGCAAATTCATCACAAAGGTATTCCAACAACATTCCTGATCTTTTCTCTCTTTCCATCTCTTTCAAAGCATTTGAAAGAGTGGATTTAACCTCAGATAGATCCCGAGCCAACTTCCTGTGTAGGCTCTCAGAACGTTTTCTTAATTCCCTCTCGTCCTCTAGTTCATCTCTCACAGACTGTACTGAAGCATGGATTCTATCCTGTTCCTTGTTCTTCCTAACTAGCTTATCTTCAGCTATTTGCTTAATCAAATCATCTATTTCAAGCCGATCTGCCTGCCGATCCTGAAACAACTCTTTGATCCTGGCACGGGCACGGTCTAGCTCTGTTTTTAATGCTTTAATTAATGCAACATTAGGAGCATGTTGTTCCTCCAAGCTCCAGATTCGATTTAACACATTTAGCAGTTCTGTAGACGTTTTAAGATTATATTGTGACTCGCCAACTCTTCCCTTAAAGTCTAAAGAACTTGTAGGAGTGACCGCAGGGTTATAAGGTGCCATCTGCAGTAAAAAAACCATATGAAACTGTGCAGAAGATTTGATAAGGCTGAGGGATTTACTATCGATAGAATAAATAAATATCCAAATCACAGTGTTTCTGAGACTCAATGTGAGCAAATGTGTTAAGCATATGGAAAATAGTGGTAACACTAAAGGAGCCAATACTAGAAAACTAGAGGCTAATGCAGAAGTAAAAATAACGGAAAAATCAGGACAGATGTCCAAGATAATCCAAATTTGTGCAAAAGGATTTAATGCTGCCTGAGGATCATGGTCGAGGGGAAACTGCTTCCACAGCCATTAATATTCTTCCAAACAAGTCAGTGTTAGGAATCAACATGGAAATTGCGGGGTTTAAACGGGAAAAAAAAGGAGGCACAAATTGGGAGAGGGGAGGGGAGGGAAGTTTAATGAAAAATTTTTTTTCTTGCATTACCACCAATGTATAAAAGCATATGGATCAAAACCTAGATGATAATAATGAAATTGAGCAATATAGTGTGCATGTGTAATAACACCATTGAAGCATTTCAAGGTTTTCAGACTATATAAGATGCAATAAGATGAATGCAAAAACCAGGAGCTCATGCAAGATGTTTTATGCAGTCTAAGCCATTCTAGTCCCACATAAAAAAAAGTTGAGGTGGACAAACAATAGTCACTCTGCTTCATTCCACTCAAATATTAAATCTGCAAGGTACTGGCTTTGGCTCCAGCAAAACCAAGCATCTGCTTCTTAAGGAAATTGCTCATGCACAGAGAAAATTAAAGAAAAAAAAGAGAGATAAAGAAATTATGCTTACCTCCATGGAACTATCATAACTTGCAGGAGATACAGGCTGCAGGGCACGATTATTTCTTTTGATAGCTCGGTGATGTTGAATAAGTGATTGAGCAATATGCCTCCTCAAACAGCTAGCACTCCCTGGCTGGCGTAAGAAACAACAGAAGATTAATGGCAAAATTCCATTCTTCCTATAGAGGCTCAACATATCATATGCAGACTCCGTAACTTGCATTTGGTTAAAGCATATTAACATGGAGCTCTCAGTGCTCAATACAAGCAACCATACAATATTTACACTCATTCCTTTAATGAACTGCTATAGGTTGTTATATCAATAACTACAGATACTTAGGCTTTAAGAAATAGGTAACACATATCAAAATTTTCATCCAGAAGTTTTCATGTAATCATATTTTAAATGAGTCGAGCATCAAGTATACTTCTACAACCCACAAAACAGCAGAAAGAACCCTCCAATTTAAAAAGAACGAGGTCCTTGGTAATGAATCCATATCAGACCTGAAATTATCTCAGGGAGAACGATGCACAATATAAGATAGCAAACAAATTTTCCTCTAACCTTAAAAACTATAGAAACCACGAAAGCATTGAGGACAACGTTAAACCAATAAAAGAGGAGGTTAATGTCAAAAAAAATCATCATATTAAGTGCGATCAACAACCTTGCAAGAGAAGAAAAAACCTTCTTCCCAATAAAATCCTTTAAATACAAGCAAATTAACAATGGAATTAGCCTGCTTCATATGACATTTCTAATAACTAAATATGAAAGTAAATTCTCATGATAATCATAAGTACTTCCACAAATCACTCACAAGCATCAATTAAACAAAATATACAATACAAAACAGAAACAAACCAACCCATCAACACTAATCCATGCTTAATCCTACCCCCACATAATTAACCATAGAGCCCAAAACAAGCCAACAATTAATCCATCAATCAGCAGAAGCAAAAAATAAAAAACCCAGAACCACAAATCGACCAATTTTTCAAAACAAATACATAAAGACATGTTTGTACAGTATAAACAAATACAAAAATGCACCTGTTCAGGAGAACTGGGAGAAGGATCAGCCAAGAAATGAGACAAGTCAATACCCTTGTCCTTGTAATGGTAGTGGGAACGGTGGCGGCGCGTTTTAGACTCATCAGCACCATTAACACCAACACCGCGGTGCATTTTAGAGAGGGGAAAGTAGTGATGAAACTCCCAGAGAGCGGCAGCAAGTTTTCTAGCAGAAAGATGAGCGTTTTCTTTAATGATGCTATCATGCGTCTGCAGCTCGAGAGGAGGCCAAAGTCTCCAAGCAGACACTATTGGAGTACTACTAGGGCCCCCTTTTTTGCCAACCAAGACCCCCCTCCTCAATTTTTCTCCTAAATCCTCTTCCTTTTCTGCTGTCCCGTGTTCACTTTTTCCTTCTCTTTTCATTTTCTCTCTTTCTGTCCCTCTATCTAGGCTTCAAAATTCATTTTTTTTAAAGTTGGATCATTCCTCTCTCTCATGGGGAAAGTGGTTGAATTTGGGAAAGTTTTATGGCGGTCTTTTAGCTGTTTCAGTCTGAAATTTTTACTGTGTGTGTGTGTTGCTTCGCTAGTTAGAACTGTAGTCTTCTCTGATGAGTTACGATGATCTCCATAGCAAAATTGGAAAAAGGGTTTATGGGTTGGATTACCTGTTTTGCATTTAGTTACATCACCCGCCAAAGTTGATTGGTCGTACGGACAACTATAATTGTTTTCCTTCTTACAGCATCAATCAACATAGAAATACTACCGAACAATTGTTCCGTCTCCGTGTAAGAATACTCGTGGCAATTTATTAAATAAAAAGAATTATAACATAAATATTGTCTCCATGTAATTATAATTTTATAAATTACCTTAAGATTACTAATATAATAGAAATATATCTATATCAAATAAGGCTGACCTAGCGGCCATTTCCATATGATTAAAATGGAAGGGACCGTGTGTATTGAACCAGAATCGTATATGCAAGAGGCAGAACGGTATTATTAGCACATTTTGTGTCAGCCTGGAGTAGTCGATTTACTATTTATTTTTAGGGTTACTGTGTTGAGACAACTATCACAAGTCTTCTCAATGAACAATCAACCAACATACATTCAATATTTCTCTTGG
>JAXCLQ010023994.1:0-30404 GCA_035584115.1 Cedrela odorata
ATAATATCATTAACATAAATTTAAAGTAATAAAATGTCATCATCTTTGGTTTTAATAAAAAATGTAGTATCAACACTCCCTCTTACAAACTTGTGTTTTAGCAAAAATTCATTAAATTTTTTGTACCAAGTTCTAGGTGCTTGTTTTAAACCATAGAATGCCTTAATAAGTTTATAACCATGATTTGGAAATTTATAGTTCTCAAAACCAGAAGGTTGTTTTACATAAACTTCTTAATTTACAAAACCATTTAAAAATGCATTTTTGACATCCATTTGATAGAGTTTGAAGTTTTTATAACATGCAAAAGTTAAAAGCACTCTAATGGCTTCTAATCTAGCTACAGGAGCATATATTTCATCATAGTTTATTCCTTCTTCTTAACTATATCCTTGTGCCACTAGTTTAACTTGATTTCGAGTGATATTAGCATTCTCATCAAGTTTGTTTCTAAATACCCATTTAGTACCTATAATTGGATAAACATTAGGTCTAAGTACTAATGTTCGAACTTTGTTTAATTCCTCTTGCATGGCCATTAACTAATTTTCGTCTTTTAGAGCTTCTTTAACTTGTTTTAGTTTGATTTAAGAGACAAATACTAAGTTTTAAACTTCATCTAGATTTTCATCTGTCTTTCTTGCCTTTTTTCTAGTTTTAACTCCTTGTGAGGGTCGTCTTCTATTATTAATTCTTTTAGGATGATTAGATGCATATTTCCAAGCTTTGGGAAATTCTTTAGTAGATTCCTCTTTTTCTACAATTTCATTATCTTTTTCTAAAGAAGTATTATTTAAGTTCAAGTTTTCTAAGTTTTCAATGACTTCCAATTCCTTTTCTTTTTCTTTAGTAATTAATTTAGTTAACTTGGGATCAAATTGATCAAAAATTATATAAACACTTTCTTCCAGGACTTGAGTTATCTTATGAAAAATTCTATGGGCTTTGCTTTTGGAGAAGTATCCTAGTAATATTCCTAAATCGGATTTGGGTTCAAATTTTTCAAGATTTTCTTTAGTATTAAGAATATAACAATTGCATTCAAATACTCTAAAGTATTTAATCTTGGGTTTTCTTTGAAAAATCAGCTCATACAGAGTTTTGCTCAAAAATTTTCTAATTAGAACTCGATTTGTTATGTGACATACAGTGTTAATAGCTTCAACCCAAAAATATTCGGGTAGGTTATATTCACTTAACATTGTTCTACCAATTTCTTGTAAGGTTCTATTCTTTTTTTCGGCAACTCTATTTTGCTGTGGGGTTTTAGGTGCAAAAAAGTTTTGAGAATATCCATTCTCATTACAAAGGCTTTCAAAGTCTTTGTTTACAAACTTCCGACCTTAATCACTTTTAATCTCTATAATTTTATGACCTATTTCATTTTAATCTTCTTTGAAAATTTTTAAATATTTCAAATGTGTTGCTCTTGCTATTTAAGAAAAAAAAACCCAAGTAAATTTAGAGTAATCATCAACTATTACATATGCATAAACTTTTCCTTCTAAGGACGCAACTCTGTTTGGTCCGAAAAGATATATATGTAAGAGTTTTAACAGTTTCATCGTGGAAACTAAGTTTTTGGGTTTAAAGGATATCTTAATTTGTTTTCCTAACTGGCAAGAAGCACATACTTTATCTTTTGTGAATTTTAGATTGGGTAGATCTCCTAACAAGTCTTGTTTAGTTATTTTTCGCAAAAGGTCCATACTAAAATGTCCTAATCTTCTATGCCACATCCAAGAATCATCACAAAGAACTTACAAGAAAATGTCATTCATTTCATCCAAGTTTTCTAGTTTTATGATATACACATCATTGTTTCTAGGTACATAAAATAACTTATTTGCATGCTCAACTAATACTTTACAACTATTTTTAAGAAACACAACTTTATATTTATAATCATACAATTAACTAATGCTAAACAAGTTATACTTTAGATCTTCAACATACAAAACATCTTTAATCGAAATTGAATTTATATCAATGGTACTAATTCCTTTCACCTTACTTCGGCTATTGTCTCCAAAGATTACATCTTTTTGTTCTTCTTTCTTTAGATGAAAAAATAGCATTTTATTTCCCGTCATGTGTCTTGAGCAATCACTATCGAGGAACTATATCTTTTTGTACTTGTTGCTCTTCACATATAGTACCTATAAAAAAAGATAAGTTTATTTTGGTACCTAAGTGACTTTAGGTCTATAAGTATCAGTTCTACCCTTGAAAGTCTTGGTCATCTTAGCATGTATGATTTCCTTAAGTTTTGTTCACTTAAGTACCCACATCATCTAGGTCCATTATACTTATTCTTCTTATGTAGACATATATTGCTGTAATGACCTTTTCTATTGCAATAATGACAAGTAATAGATAAAGTTACTTGTTGTGTGGATTTCACAAAGTAGTTTGCATAGGCTTTTTGTTCCATTCCTTGTTTGTAGCCAAGTCTGGTTTTATTGAACACTAATTTTTGATTACCTAAAAGTTTATCTAAGGTTTATTTTCTTTGTGTAAGTTTTACTAACATTTTTTTAAAAGAAGTTATTTCATCTTTCATGATCATATTTTCACCTTTTAGAATATTACATTCTTTAGACAGCTAAATTTATTTTTAAGTTCAAGTTCACTAACTTTTAATTTTAATGATTCATTTTCTTTAAACATTAAGAAATTCATTTTCTTTACCTTTTTATGCTTAACATATAATTTTTTAAAGTCATCTCTAAGTTCTTCATATAATGCACACAAGTCATCTTCTAGTAAGTCATCATTATTACTACTTGTGCATGTATCAGAATATGAAGAATTTTGGTCAAGGAAAATTACCTCATCCTCTTACTTTCTCATAAAACTGAAGTTGGCTCACTCATTTTTCGATGATAAGGTGTTATCTTTACTTGATGAGTCATCCCAAGTCATCTTCGTTGCCTTATTCTTTTTCTTGTCCTTCTTATCCTTTCTTAGTGGATATTTGGGTCTTGTATGCCCCAGTTTCTTGCACTCATATCAAATAATTTCTTGTTCTTTTTCTTTTTCTTTTTCTTTTTCATTGTTTCTCTTGAATTTATCTTTTCTTGGATGATCTCTTCTTTTCCAATTTCTTCTCTTATTGAAATACTTTTTGAATTTCTTAGCCATGAGAAGTAATTCATCCTTCTCGAATTCTTCTTCGCTTTCATCGTCTTCTTTTTTCTTTTTGGTGATCTTTAAGGGAACATTTCTCTTACTCTTTTCTCTATTTTCGTCGTCATTCCATTTGTCTTCCAACTTGTACATCATGAGTAATCCAAGAAGCTCATCAAGTGGCAATGTCCTTAAGTCTTTTGCTTCTCTAATTACTGTTATTTTGGCTTCCCAACTTCTAGGTTGACTCCTTAAGATTTTGGTGATAATATTTGCATTGGAATAAGATCTACCAAGAGCTTTAAACTCATTAGTAATATCAGTAAAACGAGTAAACATATCATTTATGCTTTCATGTATTTTCATTTTAAATGATTCATAATTATGAACTATCATACTGATTTTTAAGTCTTTGACTCTACTAGTACCTTCATGTGTGACCTCAAACATGTCTCATATGGACTTAGCGGTTTCACATTCTAAAATTCTATTGAACTCAGCTCTATCTAAAACACAATAAAGTATATTCGTAGGTTTACCATTTAGAGTGAATTTGTTTCTTTCTTCAGTTGTTCATTCTCTCTTTGGCTTTAATTTTCTTTCTCTAGTTAATGCATCTTCTGTTGTGGGTGGAAAGTACCTATCCTCTATAATGTTTAGAATTTCAAAATCTAAAGTTGTCAAGAAAATTTGCATTCTCTTTTTTTAGTAGGCATAATCGGTTCCATTGAAGAATGGTGGCCTATTTGTGGATTGTCCCTCAACTACTTATATAGGATTGTTGCTAAATGTCATTTTTGATCTATTTCTTAAGGTTGTTAATCCTATTTCACTGAGTTAGGCTCTAATACCACTTGTTGGCCCAGTTGATAACCCTCAAAAGAGGGGTGAATTAAGGTATTATAAATTTACAAACTTAAAATGAATACAATGCAGTACAACAAATAAAATAGTAGTAGAAAGAGAAAACAAACACAAATTTTATAGTGGTTCAGCAATGCTTGGCCAATGTACAATCTCTCAGTTATGGATTACCACCACTGAGGTTCAACTATCTCCTTATTTCTTTGGGTCAAGTAAAACCCACTACAACTCTTTCTGAGGTGAATGATAACCGTACACTTACTTTATTACGAGTAAAAAGTAATTCAATACAATCTTCTTTGACTCCGAGTAAAGATAAACTTAAAACAATTTCAGAAATGTGATTCTAATTTTAAGCTCTCAATAAAGCAAATGTATCAATATGCTCGTACAAGAAAAATTTTTCTCAGAAGAAGAAATGAAAATTTTATAGTAGTGAGAGAAAGTATACTATTCACGTTGACAATGTTCTTGAGAATGTTTCACAAATGTTCATAAAATAAGCTCTATATTTACTTTGTCTTTTTATCTTTTATTTATATCATTCTATTTAAGAAGACCCTTACATTTAACGGCTTGATTTGGTGCATTTAATGTCCGTCATAAATGCTGCTGAAATTACCGTTGAGTTTTAAATTGGCAAGAAGTATCAATCCTTTTTGCAATGTATCGATCCCTTTGTGCAACATTTTGAATCTGAGTTTCGAGTATCGATCTGTTTACCTTTACATATCGATCTGGTTCACTTTGTAATTTATTTCCAACTCTCTAGAATTGCAATGTATCGATCTTCATCTTTAAGGTATATACCTGGTCTACCTTGAAAATATTTTGAAACTCTCTGAAATAGCAAGGTATCAATCTCCTTGAACTCAGATATCTAACAGGTTTGCCTTGTAAATATTTTGTAACTCTCTAAAATGACAATGTATTGATCTCTTTGAACTCAAGTATCGATTTGGTCTGTCTTGTAAATATTTTGAAACTTTTTAGAATGGTAAGGTATCGATATCCTTAAACTCAGGTATCGATCTAATCTGCCTTGTAAATATGTTGCAACTTTCTAGAATAGCAAGTATCGATCTCCTTTCTTCAGGTATCGATTTGCTTCAAATATATCGATCTATTTTCGATGAGATTGATCTGTTCACTAGATGTATCGATCTCTTGCTTCAATGTATCGATCCTGTTAAACTTTAAAGGCATTTTCATATAATTTTGTTAAGATTGATTACAAGCATATGCATACATACTTTACTTGATTCTCAACAAGTTTAAATTCATTTTATCATCACATAATAACATGACATTACGATATACTTGGTTATCATCGAAAACATACAAATACATATTACGGTATCATCAATTTCATATTTAAATCATCAACATGATATCATCAATTGGTTAATAGGAAAGTCTTACAAGCTCTCTTGATACATTTTTGGTGTATAAGGTGTATCATAAGGGTTTGTGGCAATTGTCACAGGTAGACCCTAGGTTAAAGGCATGACATCAGTTGCATCAATTAAAGTAAGACGTGTTTTACCATTTAATTACAGCTAAAAAAATCATTTAAATGCAATACTGCATTGTTTTTCTTACATGCTTCAACTATGGCATATATGTATTAACGTAACCAAGACATGTACTTTCATTGAACCTCATGCAATAAATAAGTAAAGTCAAACAAGACTTACAAATCATGATAATTTATTTATGAAACATTAACAACCATACCAATTCAAATAATAAAATAATAACATACATCTCACATGGTTTACCAATATTTGCATATAGAAAAAAGACCATTTAAACTTAGTACTGCATTACTTTTCTTACATGCAACCACTATATTATACATATATTAATTTAACTAACTAGTCTAATTTAATTCAACCTGAAACACTAAATGTTCAAAGTCCTATAACAGCCAAAGATCATGATAACTATACAATTGGATGAAGTAAGTGGATTAGCCATGTAATAGGAATATCTAAGTTGCTTAATTATTTCAAATAATATAGGCAAAAATTGTATCGAACACAAATTAGATGCCCGACATAAAAATTAGTAAACTTTACGAAGTCGATAGTGCTAATATTGGTCAATGTTGATGTGTTGTGTTGTTGGTAAGGGAAAACTCAACTCTCTGTTCTATTATGACAGATTTTGGGTCAACTATTTTTGGCCTTAGTTATCGCCAAGAAGAAGGAGAAAAAGAACTAGAAGGAGAATGAGAAGCAAACTTGGGTTCTAAATAACAAGTTATAAACCTATGTTGTGAAGAAGAAAATGCAAATGAAAGATTTGTGCGAATAATTTTGGACTGTGAAGTTTAGGTCGTGAAGAAGAAGAAGATGTAGATGAAGAGTATGTGAGAAAAGCTTAAAATGTAAAATGTTTCGCACTCTAGCCTGATTTTTCAAGGAAACTTTTTGAAAATAATCTTATTTGACTTCCTGTTTACGATTTTAATCAACTCTAATTTAATCTTACCAAACAGATCAATTTCACGTAATTTGAATATTTTTACCCATGACCAACTAAATAGTAAAGTATTTCCACTACAGTATACTAGTTACAGTACATTCGCTATAGTAATCTTGTCTTTTAGTGCATTTTAATTTTTTAAATTTTTTAAAATTATAATTTTTGTCATTTTTTTTAATTTTACAATTTGATTGTAGTAAATTTTATTGTAAATAAAATTAATTTCATAACTAATTGTTTATTATGTATATTTAAAAAATAAAAAAAATTAGTTAGGAAGAGTATTAATAAAGAAATTGAAAAAATAAAGAAATTGAAAAAAAATTTAAAAATTAGTGTATTTTAATTTTTTTTAATTTTTTAAAATTACAAATTTTTTTTATTTTTTTAATTTACAATTTTATTATAGTAAATTTCATGGTAAATAAAATTAATTTTATCACTTATTACTTATTTTGTATATTTAAAAAAATAAAGAAACTATTTATTATATAAATTTTATTAAATAAAGAATTCAAAAAATTGAAAATGACAACAAAAAAAATGTAAAAAATTTACATAAAATTGTAAATTAAAAAAAAACTAATTTCATCATTTATTATTTATTATGTATATTTAAAAAAATAAAGAAATTAATTTATTAAATAAATTTTAAAAAAATAAAGAAGTTAAAAATTTTAAAAAAAACTGAAACTTATATTAAAAAAAAATTATAGATGGCTTACTGTAGTTTTTTTTTATTAATGATTATATAAAAATATACATTTTTTATTTTTTATTTTTTAAATTTACATAATAAATAATAAGTGATTAAATTAATTTTTTATTTTTTAAAATTTACAATTTTATTTAAAATTTATTATAGTAAAATTTATTATAAATAAATTTTATTTTATTAATTATTATTTATTATATAAATTTAAAAAAATAAAGAAATTAAAATCCAAAAAAACTAAAAAAAAACACTATAATATAGTTATTGCATTTAAGATGAGTTTTAAGATTTAGTGTTTAATTGATTATAGGTAAAAATGTTTAAATTATATAAAATTGAATCGTTTGATAAGATTAAATTAAAATTATTTAAAATAATAAATAAACTATTAAATAAGAATATTTTCAAAATTTTCTCATTTTTCAATGGTAGCCAATTCTTGTAAAATTATTGAATTTTTAACAACTTTCATTCTATCAATTTTAATTAATTGAATCTAACTGGCTGAAAAGGGGCGTAAGGATATATTGGCTTTAAGTTAGCAGTTCCCAAGATATTATTATTATCCATCGTATTGAAATGTCAAATCTATTCCCTCGTGGGGTCATTTACATCACACTGTTCTCCCACTTCTATTGAATTTCCAGCTAACTTCGGTCGTTGCTTGAAATATAAGAGAGCACTATCACAACACGAACACAAACGCACACCAAAATATTTCAATTTCTGATCATCTTTCTTTCTTTAATTTGTTTCCTCCAGTGAATCTGGCTGAAGCGTTGTTTTTGTAGTCTTTGAACAATTAGTCTCAATCCTTCGTCAACAAGCAGAAGAGGGGATAAGACTGATTGTGGGTGCAGACCAAGAAGTCCAAAACCTTAACAGCAATTTCCTTGCAATTCAAGCAGTGGTTGAAGATGCAGAGAGCAAACAAGTGAAGGAGAAAGCCGTCAGAGATTAGTTGGAGAAGCTCAAAGATGTTTCCTATGACATTGACGACGTTTTGGATGAGTGGACAGTACCATTCAGAAACTACGAATTCAGGAGGTTCAAAATGCTAATTTCAAGCCTTTGAGAAAGGTATGCTCAGTCATCCCATGCTATGAATTTTTTTTGTAGGAGAGTTATTGTGCGTCGCGATATTGCAGTCAAGATAAAGAATCTGAATTGAAGAATTGATGTTATTGCTAAGGAGAAAAGATAGGTTCAACTTTAATATGACAAAGGGCATCAAAAAAACTACAAAGACCAATCACCACTTCTGATATTGATGTATCAGAGGTTCATGGAAGAGATGGGGATAATGAAAGTACCCAAGGATCAGCCATCCTTGTCATATCCATAGTAGGGATGGGAGGTATTGGAAAACAACTCTTGCTCAATTAACTTACAATGATAATAAGGTGAAAGCCCGTTTCAATGAGAAAATAAGGGTGTGTGTCTCTGACCCTTTCGATCAGATTAAGATTGCAAAAGCAATCCTTGAATCTCTTAGAAATGAGGCACATAACATGAATGAATTAGAAATGGTAATGCAAAACATACGCCAATCTATTCAAGGAAAGAAGTTTCTCCTTGTCCTAGATGATGTATGGACTGAAGATCCCAAAAATTGGGAACCATTAAAATACTCTCTTATGTGTGCTTTTCCAGGAAGTAGAATTTTGATGACCACACGTAAAGAGAATGTTGCCAATGTCATAGGATTTACCCACATGATCCACATAGGGGCCTTGCCTGAGAATGAATGTTGGTCATTGTTTAGTTGACTTGCATTCTTTGGAGAGACCATGGAAAAGTGTGATGAACTAAAGGGTATTGGTGAAAAAATTGTAAAAAGGTGTAAACGCCTTCCTCTTGCTGTAAAAACTTTAGGAAGTCTTTTTCCCTTTAAAAGAAAATCTAAAGAGTAGCAAAGCATTTTAGATAGTGAGCTATGGGAAGTAGAAGAGGTAGAAAGAGGGATTTTTCCACCTCTATTATTAAGCTATTATGATTTGCCTTCCATGTTGAAAAAATTCTTCTCATATTGTGCCATCTTTCCAAAGGATTACAATATAGTGAAGCATGAATTGATCATGTTGTGGATGGGTCAAGGTTATCTCAAGGCAGAACCAAGTGAATATGTGGATTTAGTTGGTGAAAAGTACTTTGAAATCTTAGTAGTGAGATCTTTTTTTCAAGATTTTAAAAAAGACGATGTGGATGGTAGCATAACAAATTGTAAGATGCATGATATAGTGCATGACTTTGCTCAATTTCTGACTAAAAATGAATGTTCTATACTTTAGGTTGATGATTCCGAAAAATCTCTTTCAAAATTTTACGAGAAAGGTCCGTCATTCAATGATAATTCCTAAAACACAAACCTCATTTCTTATCTCTGTTTACATGGTGAAAAACTTGCACAGCCTTGTCATTATAGATAGTAGCCGTTTTAGAGATGATATGAATTTATCAAATATATTTGATCATTTGACAGTCCTCAGGACATTAGATTTGGGAAACAGTTTCATGGTACAAATTCTCAGAGGAATAAAAATTTTGATACATTTGAGGTATCTTAACTTGAAAGGAAACATGAATATAGGAGAATTGCCTGAGGTATTGTGTGAGCTATATAATCTACAAATTCTAGATGTTACCAATTGTGGGAGACTCCTGAAATTACCTCAAGGAATAGGGAAGTTAATCAATTTGAGATATTTATATGTGATGGGAGTTCAATTAGTTTCATGCCAAAAGGAGTCAAGAGATTAATTTGTTTTCATAGATTACTTGATTTTGTTGCAAGTGAAAGTGATAATGGCGGAAAAGCATGTAAGCTTGTATTGAAGAATTTCAACAACCTTAAATTACTTGGTGTAAAAGGATTCAGAAATTTGGCAGACGTAGGTGATCTTAACAGAGCACAACTTAACAATAAGAAAAACCTCCTCCGCTTGTATCTATATTTCGACGGGAAGATGAATGAGAACCATGAAGTTGTTGAAGCCATGCAACCACCTCAACATTTGTAGACATTACTAATAGATGATCGCAGAGGCAAGATTGTTTTCCCCAACTGGTTAAGGTCATTAATCAAGCTGAGTTTGTTAAAACTTGATTTTTGCATAAACTGTGAGTATTTGCCTCGTTTGGGAAAATTACCATCTCTTGAATCACTCTTTATATGTTATATGAAAAGTATAAAAAGAGTGGGTAATGAATTTTTGGGAATAGAAAGTGATATTGCCACATCATCATCTTCTGCTTCATCAATTATTGCCTTTCCCAAATTGAAATATTTGAAGATTTGGTTCATGAAAGAATGGGAAGAGTGGGATAATGGGATTACAGAGACTGGATCAGAGCAACATGTCACAATTTTGCCATGTCTGGGTATCTTGGAACTTTATGATTGCCCCAAATTAAAGTCAATGCCAAACCACCTTCTTGCTATGACAACATCCAACAACTTTGCTACTTGTGGATGCGGTCTCCTCAAAGAATATTTGGACAATGAAAAACTGGGTGAAAGACAAGGCATACCATCATCATTGTCTACATCAGACATTGTCCAAGACCTCTCAACTTGATTCTCAAACAGCTACAACTGCCTACCTGCCATCAACTCACAGTCGCAGGTAATAATTTCTAATTTTCTTTTCCTTTATTTTTAGTTAGCTGCATATATGGTACTTATAGTCTAAGAATTTCTTAAAATTATTAGTCAAATTTTATATTCTGTGATTATGCAGTAAGCAACAGCTTATTTAATTAGCCACTAAAGTTTTTCTTTTTTTGTAGCTTCAGTAAACAGTCATGCCAACCAGAACATTGTGAAAAAAAAAATGCTACTATCAGGATCAGATGCCATTGAAAGGCAAAAAAGCTCTGTTCATCCGGCCCTCATGGTTTTCTGATACTGATGCATTAGAAAGGGACTAGGTAAATTGCCAAAAGACTTCTATAAATTATCAAAGTTTTTGTATGTTTCAAATTCTTATTATTAATTATCATGATTTAATGTTACAGGGATTAGTCACTGGACTTTTTTGCATGAAGCGAAGGCAAAATTCATTATCTGGATAGTCCCTATGGTATATGCCACTCAACAACTTTTGTATTTTATTCTTTGGTTTAGTTTTCTTCTAATTTTTTGTTTTAAATTTACATTTGCTAGCAGAATGAATTATTATCATTTTTTTTTTCCTTTAGCAAAAATTTGAAAACCCATCATCATGTTTTCATTTTTTAGTTTCAGTATTTGTTGAATGGAACATGATTTAGGTTCTAAACTTGATAACCAAAACTTTCTTATAATGCTTTACATGTTGAGCTCTTCTTATTGGTTTTACTTTACATGTATGGAACTCTTTTAAGTAATTGTTGATGTTTTACAGGAAGGTGGCAAGGATATATAGTTACATAAACTGGGAAAGAGAAGGGCTATTTGATTCTCGAACAGCTACAAATGCCATAAATGCATAAGTAGTAGTTTCTTTTATTCTCCTTTTCAACTGGCCTTTGTTTGTAGTCTTTTTTAAGAATTTTTTAAAAATATTTATGAAATTTTATATTATGTTACTTTTGCAATAAACAATAATTACTTTTCTTTGTTTTTTCTTTAAAGCTGCTGCAAACAGTCATGCACAAGAGATTTATTGGGAAAGAAATGCTACTATTAGGTACTCTCAAAAGGTGAAAATCTCTGTTCATCTGACAAGGTTTGCTTGTGATGCATTTTAAATGGACTAGATAAAATGGCCATAAGGCATCCTCTATAAATATTGCATCCAGATTTATACACGTTTCAATCTTTATGGTTAACCATCATGCTTTAATGTTACAGGGGTAGATTTGATTTAACAGCAGATTTAATTGACGTTCTGTGGCATGCAAAGGGACAGAATTGCAAGACTTAACCAGCTGGTGAAATTTTTTGAAACACATTCTTCTCTTGAACATTTTTTTTTATTTTTTGTTTTTATCTTTCTGCAATTTCTGTACTTGTCATCATAATTTTTACCCAGAAACTTTGGAATGCAGAACTTGTTAGCTTTTTTCAATCAGATATTTAATCCAGAGTAGTATTGATCTCCAAACAAGAAAATATTTAATTAGTCTTTAATTTTCCCTAATAGAATATGGGAAAGTTGCAGTGTCTTAACTATTTACTAAAGAGGAGATGGTATTTTCTACTGAATAAAGGATTTTGTATATCATGTCATTGATGTCACCTTTTTTTTCATGTAATTTTGAAGGATCATTGTGTTCTTTAATAAGTTCAGAACTCTGTTGTGTGAGTGCGACACTAGCCAGCCAGATTATACATGCTAGATTGTCAATGGTATGAAGGTACCACTCTGTTTCAGGAATTTGATTTATCTAAAAAATTCATGGTTTTAGAATGCATCATTTGTTAATAAGGAACATGAGTTCACAAATATTAATATCCCACATTTCCTTTAAAAAAAAAAAAACTCTATGATGTAAAAATTAGTATCTCGGACTATTTCATCCATCTTCAATCTTCATCCAAATTAGTCTCCATGACCAACCGGCACAAAGAGAATGTTTCAGAAAATTTGAGTCACCAAACATCTGCATGAAGAAAAGGCAAAATTCGTTAATATCTGTTGAATTTTGGAATAAGATGCTACTTCAGCTCTAATTTGTTCCTTTTATTGTTAGCTTCACATCTTTGCTTCCTTAGAATTTTCTCTCCTTTTAGTAGTTCCTTTGGTATGATACATGCTAAATCTACAACTTTTCCATTTTATTAATTGGTTTAGATTTCCCCAAAATTGGGTTTAAAATTTCCCACCAACGTGTTTTCATCCTCCTTCGTGAAAGAGGAGGCAAACCATCATCTACATTAGATATTGTCCAACACCTCTCAACTCCCTCACATCAAAAATGAAAGAGCCAAGGCATCAATTCACAGGTAATAATTTCTTTCTTCACCTTTTTAGTTACCTGTTACTTGTGGTCTAAGAGTTTTTGAAACTATTCATGAACTTTTATGTTCTGTTATTTTTGCAATAAGCAACAATTTGTATAAGGCACTAATGAGTTTCTTTCATTTCTTTTCTATTCTTTCAAGTGCCAAAAAACAATCATGCATGTAAGATATCTTGTGAAGGAAATGCTATTATCAGATGCCATTGAAAGGCTAAAATGCTCTGTTCATCTGTGATGGTTTTATGGAGCAAATGTCATCTTATATTGATTCCCTGGAAATATACGTAGGTAAAGGCCATAGGGAATCTCCTATAAATGTTGCAGCAAATTTTTTGCATGTTTCAGATTGTCATTGCTAATTATAACAATTTAATGTTAAATGGGTAGATATTTGCTTTACCAACAAATTTAGTGTTCTGTTGCAACCAAGAAGGAGAATAACAAGACGTGGCCAGCTGGTGAAACGTTTGGTAGCATATTCTCCTTAGCTTTATTTTTTATTTTTATCTTTAGGGATATCTGTACTAGAAAGTAATTATTTTAACCCTGTAACTTGGAATGCGCATAACTTGTGTGCTTTTTTCAAAGAGGCATTTAATTCATAGTAATATTGATCCCCAAACAATGAAAATCTTGATGCATCATTGGTTCTATATATATTTTCCACAATTTTTCATTCTTAACCTCATTTGCCAAAGGGCAGGAATGGAGCATATTAGTCTTGGATTTTATATAATATGATACGGAAAAAATGCAGGGTCTCATATTTGTCTTGACAAGAGAACATACATTTCAATGCAAGGTTTTCTCATATTTAGATCATAAAATCATATTACAACATATTTTCCTTATTCTATGTGACAGAAGTAAAGGATCCTCTGTGCATTCTTCAATCAATAAATTATGCTAGCCAAATTGTATGTTGAAATCTCATCGGCATGAAAGAACCCCTCTGTTTTCAGGAACTTTAGTTTACCTCAAGAATTCATGATTTTGAAATGTTGCTTCACATGTTTTTTGCTTCTTCCAAATTTTTTTCTCCTATTTTGAAGTCCCTACTATGGGGTGATGTACGCAAAATCTACAACTTTCCCTTTTTATCATTTGGTTTAGTTTTCTTCTAATCTTTTCATTTCTTTCGAGCTGCAGCAACTGCACTGCACACAAGATATCTTGAGAAGAAATGCTACCATCAGGCACCATTGGAAGGCGAAAATGCACTGTTAATTGACCATGTTTTCTGAGCAAATGTTGTCTAATGTTGGTACATTAGAAATGGATGTGGTAAATGGCCATAAGGCATAATACATAAATCATGTATCCGATTAGTTACACGTTTCTATTATTCTTGCTAATTATCTCAAGTTAATGTTACAGGGGAAGATATCTAAATTATGATTTGTGGAATACAAAGGAGAGGATAGCAGGATAGTGACCAGCTGGTGAAAGTTTTTGGAACATTCTCTTTAGCTTTTTTTCTTTTACCTTCCTTTTCTGAATTTCTTTACTTGACATAATGTTTTAATATCATACTCTTATGTGGTTGTCTGCGTTTTATTTCTCTTTTGAAGAATCAAATTTTTAGCCTCACTTGCTATTTTATTTATTCCACCTTTGTTTCAGGATGGGATTCCAAGCTTATGTGTCCTTAAAAGTAAAAAATACATTTCATTGCAAGATTTTCTCATATTTAGTTCAGAGCATGCCTGTGACGCCAGTCTGCCAGATCATATATGCTAGATTCTCAATGATGTGAAGGTACCACTCTGTTTCAGGAATTTGATTTATCTCAAGAATTCATGGTTTAAAATGCAACGTTTGTTAATGAAGAACAGAAGTTCATATCTCATACTGTTTCATCCATTTTCAGCGTTCATCCAAATTAATCTCTGAGATCAAATGGCATAAAGAGAACATTTCAGGAGTCTTTAGTCACCAAACTTGTGTAAGAAGCTAAAGCAAAATTCCTTATCCCTAAATAGTTTTGAATTTGGAATCAGATGCTGTTTCAGCTTAACAACATCTTGTTCCCTATATTAACTTCACTTTCTTACGCTTTCTTCATGTCAAATCTTTGCTTCTTCAGCAATCTCATCTCAATTTTTTAGTATTATCCTATGGTATGTGATATCCAAAGCTCAACAACTTTTGCATTTTATTATTTGGTTTAATCTTCTTCTAATTGTTAAAAGTGTTCTAGGAAGGTGGCAAGGATCATGCTAGCGGGAAAAAAAAGAGTATGGTAGTCGGACCATGGGGAGGAAATGGAGGAACCAGCTGGGATGATGGGATCTACCATGGGGTGAGAGAGATTTCACTTGTTTATGATCGTTTTACTGACTTGATTCGTCAGTTGTACGATAAGAATGGTAAGCCTTTCACCGCGGATAAACACAGAGGTGTCGGAGGCAACCGGACTGCTGAGGTTTTCTCAATTCTTACTCTTTTGTCTTCCCCTATAGTTTTGGAACAGCTTATTCAACTTTGCTTTAAATTTTCATTTGCTTCAGATAAAGCTGCAGTACTCAGAAGAGTTCTTGATCATTGCTAGTGGCCATTACTCTCCGGTGGTTTATGGCAGTAGCCTGGTGATCAGATCACTTAAATTTAATAGCAACAAAAGAATTTTTGTCCTTATTGAGTTGAAGAAGGAACGCCATTTACTTTCCCAATAGCTGGAGGACTAGACATCGGTTTTATGGGAAGAAGTGGTCGGTATCTAGATGCAATTGGACTCCGTTTGTCTAAGAAACAATCAATAAATTTCGTTCAAATGGTTAAAAAAGGACTTCTAAGACTTACAAACAGTTCTTCAAATCATCCGCCACTAAGGATGGCAAATAGCGTACTAGAGAGATATATTTGAAATATGATTTTGTAAAACGAATAGCCAGAAATGTCAAAGTTCAGACATGAATTAAACTGAGTCATGGTCATATCTTCATTTATTAGCTTCAAAACGTCAAATTTTTGTGTACTAGCATTGCAAAATAACCATCCAAATCCATGTAGATCCTTAGTTTCTTAATTTCTGGAGTAACAATTCTTTTTGCTTCTTGTTTTTATGTTTGGCATAATTTCATTTGAAGACTTATTGTTGTTGATTAAGAGACAGTTTGACGAGATTTTATGTTTATGAAGTTTTAATAATTATTGAATTTTTATTAGTCAAATGTGTTATTTGATAAGTTTGACCATTTTTTGGTCCTTCTGGGTTGGGATGTAACAATTTGCTATCAGAGTAAAGGTTTAAGATTCTATAGACATTTAGTTGGATTTGTTTAGGGATCAAGTGGAATGTCAAATCCTTAAAGAGTTATGTATACACAGTTTTATATATTTATTTCTTGCTTTATTATTTATTGTAGTTTGAAGTGAATTAGTGATATGACTCGAAATCAAAGAACTGCGAGGATTGTCGATGTTAATGCTAGGGATGCGAACGGAGATCAAGGTGTAGTTAGAAATCAAGGTGCGCTTGAAAATCAGGATGAAGTTGGAAATTAAGTTGACTGTAATTCAAAATTTTGTGAAAGTTAGGACTAAAGCGATGCAAAAAAACCTCAAACATTCAACGCCAATATTACTGCTAATGTTAACACAATGCATGTAGTTGAGCAGTTCAGAAAGTTTCAACCTCCATCCTCTTAAGGCTCGGTAGACCTATTAATTGTTAAGGAACGAATTCGAGAGTTGGTAAAGATTTTTCATTTGATGGATTACACATATAATTAGAGAATCAGGTGTGCTGCCAATATGCTTGAGGGAAGTGCTAGCCATTGATGGGAGATGACTAGCAGGGTTCAGAATACGAATGCAAACATGACCACGTGAGTTTAATTTAAAGAGCGGGGTTAAGGAGGCAAAATTTATTGAGGTCAAGGAGGCAAACATTATTTTCCTGTGTCTTTGAGAAATGATGAGGTAGAATTCATTCAACTCGCTGAGGGTTTCATGTCCATAATGGAGTATGAACGAAAGTTTGAGAAATTATCAAGGTTTGCTCCTCATTTGGTAGATGCAGAGGCTTGTTAGGCAAACGCTTTGAGTGAGGTCTGAAACCAGAGCTGAGGAAACCAGTCTCTGTACTTGAGCTGAAAACTTATAATGCAATGCTACGAAAGGCTTAGATTTAAGCAAAAGATGTAGGGAAAGCAACGACATCTAAATCCAAAAGGATGGTTTAAAACCCTTCGAGTAAGAAGCCTTAAACTAAGAACAATACGCACAAGTATGACCAGTGAAAGGGCAAAAAAGGGCAGGGAAATGACAACTCCAATATGCGAGATTTTCTACTTTGTGACACTTGTGGAAAACATCATATGGAATGTGTTATAAGAAGAGCAGTGCTTGCTTCAAGTGTGAGAAATCGAGTCATTGCATTCAAGAAATGAAAAATGATCAAGGAAGACCTAAGAAATACTAGAGAGCTCAAAGTAGGGTGCATGCTCTTACTAGGCAAGAGGCACAAACTTGGGTGATATGTACGATCCTTATTTCTGGACACAATGTTCAATAATTTATTTATTTAGATATTCTTCAAAATTGGATATTTTTCAACATCTTAGAATCAATTTTGAAAAATCATTAAAACTTGAATACTTAATATTTTTAAAATAAATAAAATTTATTATGAACCTACAAATGTCTAATATCACCACAAAAATTAATTTTTACAAAGTCATACTATAAAATTTTTGGATAAATTTTTGGATTGAGCTACTGTCGCATATTGAAACACTACAAGAATTCCTTTTTGTCTTCTGTAAAAAAATTTCAAAAAAAAATTAGAGCTACAAGAAATCTATCCTATAAAATATAATATAAATAACATTTATAAAATTATATAAAATGAATATCATTTTTTGAAGATTTATTTTTAAATACTATTTAATGATTCAAAATTTTAACTTCTTCAAAGTGTTTTGCTTATTCTGTTTAATTTGTTTTGTGTAATTTTCTTGCTAAATATTTAATGTTTCAAGCTTTCTATTTTATTTTAGTGTTTCAATATTTAGGTTACTTATTTTAAATTTTGTGTTAAAATTTTTAAGATATTTCAAATTTTATATTGTAAATTGAGCGAATATATTGCTACATTCAATTTGTATTAGTCTTAAGTTCTCAAATAACTAAAAAGTTTTAGATACTCTGAAATTTAAATAAAACTATTTGTCTAAATCTAAAAGAACTGGTTTTTTTTTTTTTTTTATCTGAATTTAAATAAAAGTTTTCAGTTATTTATTTTTTTCAAATAAAAATATTTTAAAAGATCTATAATTTTATATGTGTACCCTTCTTTTAAATGTTAAATAAAAAATAAAATAACTTAGAAAAAAAATATAAATAAAATATATTCACATTTAATCTATATAATTGAAAGAATTATTGATGTATTTAAAATTTTATAATCACGGTATAGTAATAACAATTTATAGAACGTAACTTGTAAAATCAAGAATTAATCTCAACTTATCCCTTTATTTATTTATTTATATTAAATATCCATTGACATTAACTTTAAGTGTGAATTTATTTACTCTCTAAAATATAGAGTCAGAATACCTTTTTACTCCACCAACTTATTTAATAGAGTTTAAAAATGAATTTTTAAACTACAACACTCTTGTAATAATCAAAATAGTTCTCAATTAAATCCCCTCATTCAAGTATCTTGATTTTTTCTATATTCACCCATAACAATATTCATTACACCCCAAAACTTTATTTTTTTTAATTTTTAAATATATTTTTGTTAAATTATTTTAGGAGGTGATTCTAGTGAGGAGGAAAAATCGACATAGAATTAACTTGTCTATTACTGTTTAGGATTTAAGTATACGTTTTATCTATAATTGATTAATTTAGTATTTTAAAACTAAAAAGTAGGATTTTAAACTATTCTGTAATCAAATGGCACAGTTTAAATGGATTTGGATTAAACTATATATTTGTTCGAGTTAATTTCTATAAACTTACATTATTTTGGTAAAAGAATAGGGGATGAATTTATGTTAAGCATATTGACATTTATTTGAAATAATTGTTGAGAAACAATACACGATTACATTTTGGGAAATGCTAATTTTTTTTGGAGCATGGTTTACTGATCATTATTTAATTTGCATTTTAGAAATTTTAGAAGACTGTAACATCTTATGTTTGATCAAATAGTTGAAAGTAAGTATATGAAATAGTGTGAATGGCCACTTTTTCTTTAGTGATAATGGGTTGATTTCAACTCTACAGTGAAAGGTAAAGCTCGTAAAATTAAATTAGGGGCGACAATCCCTAAGAAAAATGTTCCTAACATACGTTGGTTATACTTTTTCACCGATGGTAATCCCTAAGATTAATGAGCCAAAAGTATGCTTGCCACGTGTATGTAATATCTAAGAAATGAATTGTTTTAATAATTTATGAATTATTTCATAACTTATTGTTGTTATTAAAATAATTAGAAGCATGATGTTTTATTTATATGTAAAAATCATTTTTATATGTAAATTATCTTCTAAACTTTAACTCACTCCTATTTTTCAAGTTTTGTTGATAACTAGAAATAGTATTGTGAAGACAGATTTAACCTTTAACTAGAAATAGTATTAAGATCAGGTGACTCCTACATTTATTGCAAGTATATTACAAAAAGCGTACTGTAGAATGACTCAAATTATTTGCGTGACTCTTACTTTTATTGCAAATATTTTACACAGAAAGTGTACTGTAGATTACTCAAATTATTTAACCTCGATCTTTTGTGGCAGCTGAGAAAGTAATAATAAGAACAAAATAATGCTCTAAAGAAAGAAGCGTCAATTCATGATAGTGTCAAATTGGCAGGTCGAGTGAGAGTGACTTAATGAAGCAAAGTGATTTCAGCATGGCCGAAAGTTGAGCAATTTAAGTCATGAAATAAACCCTAGCCTTTTTGCGTATGTAGCCTAAAAATAATCAGAGTGGGCAACCACAACAAGTCTAATTATGCGCATTGAATAACCTAGAGCCACAAAAATAAACGTGTCATTTTCCAGCCATTCCAATAACTTGTAATAACCACACAACACGTTGTGTTTTTAGTTTCAAATGTCAAAGTAAAAAGGTGTCGTGTTGGTTGAACCACTTAATTATTAGACATCGACTTTTGAAATGTTTACATGGTCGGTGTTAATTATGTGCTTAAAAAAGTTATTTACGATGTTTTTGGTATTCTTTAGCTAAAATATTTGATAACATTAAGTGATTCACGTTCTACGAAATAATAAATTCATTGAAAGAAATTAAATTAAATTAATTTACTAATGTGAAAGAGAATTTAGTGGTAACTACTCCATTTGTCACTGAAGAAGAGCAGCCAAATCAAGCATTATGTCGAGTATACATCTTAACAACAACGGATTTTTCTCTCTCTTAAAGAGGTAATATAACTAATCTGACTGTACCCACTTGTTAAAGGTTTAATAAAAGATATTTTAGGCATTGTTAGTAAAATTATTTAATCTGAAAATGACTTCTCATTAATATTAAAGAGTGAGCTGCCGGAGATTTCAGTATAAAATTATATGTATAAAATATTAGTAAAATGATAAATAATTTTTATCATCAATACGAGAAAGTTTTAGATAGAATTATTTTATCGTGTGATATGGTAAAATTATCTAATTAATGAAGTGTGAAAAAATCATTAGTTGATAATAAATAAATAAAAATTAAAAATTAAAATAAATAATCTAAAAATGACTTCTCATTAATATTAAATTTTTGAGATTGAGGAGTTGGGAGATTTGGATTTAAAATTATAAGTATAAAATATTAGTAAAAAGATAAATAACTTTTACCACTAATGTGAGAAAGTTTTTGGTGGAATAATTTCATAATGTCGCTATAGTGGTGGAATTATCCAATAAATAAGAAGAAAATAAATGAGGTAGAAGTATTTTCTTTTAACTTTTTATTTATTCACCACCGATTCATAATTTTTTTTTTATACTAATTGAATACTTTCATTATATTATACTGGCAAGACTATCTAAAATTCTCCCTATACTATAACATATCTATAAAAATAATTAATCATTTTAATATAAATAGTTATGTGATTGAATATTGTTGTGAGGTCAAATAAAGGCAGTGACTTTTGACTTTGTGAGACCAGCTGAGCCATCGCCTCACCCACACATGCAACAGAGCCGACCAAAACCATAAAATCTTCCTCTATATAAACCTTTGAACCCCAAATTCAATTCACTCACTAAAACGTTATCTTTTCCCTTCTTAATCCATTCAAAACACACCGTTTTCAGTAATTTGCTTGCTTGCCTCTGCATGTGTCTTCATTCAGAACTGTCAAACTCTTAAGCAAACCAACTGGATCAAGAAGATCACTTCAACATATGGGTTGTCACAACCCTATACGAAGCGTTAAACTCACTTGACGTCGAAACGGTGCACCGTTTACTCACACCTGACCTCGAGTGGTGGTTCCATGGCCCGCCAGTCCATCAGTATTTGATGCGCTTGCTCACAGGATCATCATCTTCATCAGAAGCTAATAAATCTTTCACTTTTGTTCCTCTCTCCATAACTGCATTTGGATCAACGGTCATTGTTGAAGGTTATAACAAGGAACACTCAGTTTCATGGGTGCATGCATGGACTGTCACCGGTGGGATAATTACTCAGGTTAGGGAGTATTTCAATACTTCCGTAACCGTCATCCGTTTTGGTGACGGTGACGGGTCGCCGCCGCAGTCGATATTGTCCCCGGTTGTGACGCTCAATTGCCAGAGTGTCTGGCAGAGCAAGCTCTGTGACAATAACTCCGTCCCTGGTTTGGTTTTGGCTCTTTAGTTTCTCATAAATATCGTAATTTGAATAAGTAGTTTATAATTAATGGATGCTTGTTCTTACTTAATAGAGTAATTAATTATCATAATTTCAATATATAGTTTATGATTTATGGGTGTTTGTTCTAGAGTCGTGTGTCTTTTCTTTGTATAAGATAATCAAGGCTATTATTGTTTGGCATAAATGTGTGGTTTGTTTGGTTATTTGTTGATATTTGCGGAATATGTTAATGTCATGGGTATTTCCTTAAGTGAAATGTAATATGGTGTTTATTATACGGTTAATGAATATATTTTAGATATATTTGAAGTTGTTTTATTATTACTGGTGGTAAAAGTATAATAATTAAAATATTTCACACTCATTATTTGTATTTAGCAATTAATATTAAATATTAAATATTAAATATAACATTTAATTATGATTTAAAAGCGACAGTATGAAATTATATATACTCTTTATATCATCTTTTAATTATTTTTAAAATAATTTTGTTGATAAATTTATATTTTGTACCTAACATTTAAATGGTGTATTATTTAATATGATGTTGCATATACCATAAAATAATATTATAAAATATTATACATCACATAAAATATGTAATATTTGAGCTACAAATTTTATAAGAGTAAGATTATTTTTGTTAACTTCTTTAACATTTTTATTAGATACGATTTATTATTATTTTATATTTTTTACTCTTTAGTGGGAATGACATGGTAAGACGGTTTAATAACTAATGTAACAATAATATTTTATTTTAACAAATGAATTGGAACCATCAATAATTTGTGGGTGTGTACCACAAAATCAAGCTCACTTTAGCCGTTGGCCACCCATTAATATTTGATTATGTTTTAACTTTATGATTAATAAATAACAAACTTAATTAACGACAGGCATAGTGGATCTCTGCTCGTCAAACCTTAATAGGCTCATGGTATACTAAGATATTGGCCACTAATTACGACAAATAAAATAATTACATAACAAGACAAATGATGCATAGTCGCTGTCATTTAGATTTATAATAATTTATGAACTAATTTATATAAGTATAATTCTAACATTTTGTGAATAACTACGTATAAATTAGATAATCAATATTATTATAATATTTTTTAAATATATATGTTATATAAATAATATTATACGTCGAATGAATATTATTTTTTTCAATATTTACATTTGAATTAGGTAAATTTTACTTTTTAATAAGAGGAGGAATGGATTAATAATAATTAATGAAAAATTAGAGTGAGATGTCACTACAAAAATGTCCAATCACCTTAAACGAGGAGTAATAAACAATTCATATTTGAATGAATAATGTTAGGAATATAAATTTTAATCTTAAATTTTTATACAAATTAATATGGAAAATTATGTTATTATCATGGATTTTATATAATTTATTTATTTCTTTTCTTTTCTTTTTCTCTCTTTTCACTAAGAAATCCTTCCATTCACCGAAAAACACAAGATGTGACAACGTAGAGCTGCAGCTAGGATGGTCGTGTGGGGCAAAGCGTGAATCATAACAGCTTTGCTTGGCTATTCGCGCAACAAAGTGCGGCAGCATGCATGGCTGTGCGTACCCTCTCGATCACGTTTGGTAGTTAAGCATGGTAACGTGCAACTACACGATGTCACCGTATGGCTTACCTACTGCCACCAGCGGTGCTGCTGCTTGTTCAACATCTTCATTCTTTGATTGTTGTGAACTGAAATTAACCCTAAATTTATGAAAGGCGTAAAATGCTTACACCAAGTCTCTAAACAAAGAATTGCATACCCAATGTACAAGAGTTGGCAATTTTTTTATGTTTTAATATCTTTCTTGAATTCCAGGAAGTGTATTCGAGTTCTGTTGGACTCACCCTTCCACCAATATATGAATTTTTTTTTGTTATTGGTTTTAAAAGATCCTTGAATAAAAATGTTAATATTAAAAAATTAATTAAATACAAATTATAATCATAATAAATTGGCATGCATGGATTGAGATCCAAGTGATAAGCAAAACATGTAATTTATTATTTTAAGTTTAATGTTTTGATTAAGAGATAAGAAAAAGAGGTGAGAGTATCCAAAATATGCCAGTATCAAACAAATAAAGTTACTAAATTTAGCCAAATTAAAGTGTCTCTAGGACAGTTCATTGATCTGACTTTTCTAGCTGTCCTAATCAAGTGACCATTAGTTATTGATTATCTTTGTTGATTATGATTCTGATACATCTAATTATGTGTAACGATCAATAAAATTAAATTAAAATTAAATACTACATAATGCAAGTGGAAAGCATTGTGCTTTATGTTTTAGCAATCTTTTGCTTCGATTTGCTTGTTTGCTAAGCCTGCAATCAACACCTTAAGAGTTATTTTATTGTTTTCACTTCACTTTTATGTCGGCATTCAATTAGTATAAGGATATTGTGAAAGGGAAAGAATTAACTCATCTAAATATCTATTAGGGCAATTTTATTTCTAAATTGGGCAAATACTAATTTAGGATTTTAGATTTTGGTTGAGAAGATAGGCATGATATATAGTACAACTCAAGAAATTTAAAAGAAATCTTGCAAGCATTATTGTTGTTGTTGTACATAAGAACATGAATTTGAAACCCTTCAAGTGGTGCCCATGTATTATTTTACACAAAAGAAAATGGATGTGTTCATTCTTATTAAAAAAAAATTAGAAAAAGTAATCTAATAAATTATCAATGAGATCATATTAATTTTGATTAATTAATTTCTATGCATGAAACTTTATAATATATCTATTGCAGTATTATAATTCAGTGTAGTCTTGTCATATATATATATATATATATACACATATATATATTAATTGATTTGATAATTTTTTAAATAAATGTATATAAAATAAAATTGTATTCGATCGTTTATAAATATAGACACAAGGGAAATTGGCAATGCATCAAGATTTAAGTATTCCATAACAGCTAGAACAAGATCTCAAATTCTTGGTACTTTCGCACTTTTTGCATCACATTCCATAATAAATAGCAAACACAAAACCTTAAATAAAATAACAAATGAAGAGTAATTAATCAACCTTTTTCACAAGCCTACACAATTCTCGGACGCAGCAACCCCACCGTCCACTACAAGATTATGCCCACTTATGTAATTAGACTCATCACTAGCAAGATAAAGCGCAGCCTCTGCAATATCTCTTGCTTTCAATGTTTCTCCTTTAAAATTTCCTAAATCACTTCCAAATTCCTCCATCTTTTCCACTTCTTCCATGATTTTTTAGCTCTTCCATGCATTAACAAGCATCGAAGGAGCTCCTCCAAATGGCGAAATATAGTTAACCCAATTAAGAAAAATTAGAAAAACTTGAATGATTTTTGTGTATTGCAAGGGATGATAAGAACAATATTTTCTGTAGTGTTTTTTTTTTTTTTTATCTCAACTCCTAAAGATTACATATGAATGGATTATATACAAAAGTAAAGAAAGTACACAATAAGGGAGCATAAAAGTAAAAAGGACAGAGAGAACGAACAGTCGTAGGTAAGGTTTGAAATTTATACTGTTATAGAGGATCACAGTGAAGATACTGCTCTATTTTGCAACTGAAAACTTTATCTTCTTGTAGAGCTATCATTTGTTTCTTCGTGAAAGAGAGAGAGAGAGAAAAAGGTGTAAAGGTGATAGGCTATAGCAATAGCAGTAAGATCAGGCTATGTGTTTGGTTTGCTGGGCTGAAGCAGGAGGTTAAGATATTTAGTTTGTTCAAGAGGTAAGGGAAGGTAAGGTGTTTGGCTTGTTGAGTTCGGCAGGTCTGGTGGCTGTAAGGAAAGGTTAGGTCAAGTCTTAATTAACCTTAATCTCATACTTCGCCATTTCGTATGTTGTGTTCTTTGTTAGTCTTACAATGGCGTGTTTCAGAGCTACGCAACACTTACTGTAGAAGTTATGCACCCACTTCCTCTCGGCACCATCACTTTCGCTGCATGCTTCATCAGTAAAGCAGCTCCTCTAATGTTGATCCTTACGATGTTATCAAACTCATCGGCATCAAAATCAGTGATGCTCTTGCGGTTTGATTGGTTTCCAAGAACTTCTGCATTGTTGAAAAGAATGTCGAGGTAATCGAATTTTCAGATGCTGATATTGATCATGTTTTGGATTTCTTGTTCTGAGTTTACATCAGTAGAGATAAGTAATCGAAGGAGACAATGAATCAATTATAGTAATATTAAGGAGACAATTTTGCCTACAATCTCGCTACTACTTAATCCTCGTAAAACAGGTTTGGTATGACTTTAGTGGATATTGGGCGAGTTTAAAAAATAAATTTAAAACCCGCAACAGGTTTGGAAAGGATACATGTTCGGATAGATATTCGCAACAGATATCTGCGGATATTTTTATTCACATCTATTTGTATTAATTTGTCTATTATACTGTTTCATTATCAATTATTTTTTAAATATTTTTATTATATAATAATCATTGTATATAATACATATTTATTTTTTTCTCTAATTATTAAATTTTATATATATATATATAAATTTTTAAATTAAATTATTTAATTTAAGTTGGAGATATAAAATTTGAGTTATTGATACATGCTATATTCAAGGATAGATAAAAAAATAATGAATTGATAACATTAAATATTATTTATTAACTTTAAATTTTAGATTTGTATAAATCAATATTCCAAAATTAATATCATTATTTTAATTAAAAATTTTAAGTTAACGAAACTCTTATACACACACTTATAAGATTCATTTAACTTAAATTATACTAATGATCAGTTATTCAATTAGGAAAGTAAGGAAAAGTAATAGTTTGATGATTAATAAAAAAATTAAAAACATAAATAAATAAGAGGAAAAAAATGAGATGAAAGAATATTTCTTAACTTTTATTTATTTATTATTATTAATTCATAAAATTTTTCTAATTTTACGTGAAGGATGTATTTTATTTTAAATTAATACCGAAAATCTTATAAAAACTCGTTAAAAATTCACAGATATCTACGCGAGTTTGATAAATATTAAATACCCGTTTAAGTGGGTTTGATAATAAATTATCAAACCTACTATAGATTTAGTACGAGTATTATATTAAATTTTTTTTGTGAATGCGAATGCGGATTTAGAGATATCCGTTCTAAATCCGATTTACTAGTTTTATCATCAATATCAGCAATCATGACTTCGACTTCACGCTTGACAAAAAGGCTCAATGTCGCTTCTCCGATTCCTCTTGCACCTTCTGTTACAATGGCGATTTTTCAACACAGGAAGATAAAAAAAAATGTTATGATATTGCAATATTACTTCAAAATATATACCTCTTTGGTGAGATAGAGGAGTTATCCTTGGCTATGACGTGAATTCCTGGAAGGGTTTGTTCAGAAATTACTCGAGCAAGCGGCATGATTGATAAAACAGAAAGATCTAGATAATATTGTAATGATTTGATCAAGGAAATGATAGTATATTGCTATATATAATAGTCCAAAAAGGGCTAGTTGTTTTCGTTGGGGGTCCAAATTATTCTACAGTGGAAGGGTCTTTTCTGGGTTTCCTTCGTAATCTCTGTCCTCCCAGAACATGTTTCTAATATTATATTACTATTAAGAATACAGAATATATTTGTAAATTTTATTCATACAAACTTGATAATATTATATTGTTATTATATATATATTTTATAAAATTTTTAAATACATTTATAAAAATATAAAATATGTAACAATAATATAATATTATCAATTTATCACATTAATTTATAAAAATATATTTGTATAAGAGTTTGTATATGTAATAATACTCTTATATTAACTAATGTTAAATTTTCTTTTTATAAAAAAAAATCCTCTCATTTATATTTCACAATTAAATGACAACATTCCCAACCTCCCTCCTCCTGTGAAATTCAAAATTCTTGTTGTTGAATATCATAAAAACTGTAAGTTATAGATGCTTTATATATAATTAAAGAATGTGTTAGATATATTTATTTAAATATAGGATTCGAATCAAATCTGCAGTATTAAACAAAATCACTATTAAAAAAAAATAATAATAACAAACAAGTTGGCATACAATTATAACTGGTAATACAGTATTTGTTTGAGCAGCCGACTTGTTTTTCTTTTAATTGTAGATACAGCAGCCATTGAAGAGAGGGATTGAGAGATCTGGGCCATTTTGTTGTCCTTAATGCCATCATTCATGCCCACTTAATAAAAGTTAATATGCATGAACCCTAGCTATTTCGTGTGGTCTACATTGTTATTCTAAAATCTATAAAGGTTAATACTTCTTATTAGAGGAGTGTTCATATTTTTTATTAGGGTAGTACTAATTTGTTTTGGTTTTTCTTTTATTCTTATACAAGGACATGCTCTATGTATTTATTTTATATACAAAAAATACAATTCATATTCTCCCATATTTTTTGCAGCTTCTTTAGACGAAGGAATCAAAATTTCTGAAGGATGCATATCCCACCATGTATATCATCATACAATTTTAAGATAGAAATATATAATGAAAGAGTGAAAATATATATTTTTTTATTAATCTCATGGATAAGATTATGACACGTCAAATATATACTACATTTTTTCAAAATTTCAATATATTTTCCAAATATTTTATTACACATGTCAAAACAAATTTTGAGATTCAGAAGAATTTGAAGAATCATCTCATGCATAATGAATTCTAGTCTAGTGTACACAATTTTATGTTCTTATTTATTTTTAAGTTTGTATAATTTGCAGATGTCGTATTATTCAATAATAAATTTAAGCTGATGACATCAAATTCTGGTTGGAAACATAGATCGTCATCAAATGCAAGACGAACCAAAATTTTATTAATGGCATAAACAAATACATTGTGGGGAGGGATTTTGTATTATTGAAAAGAAAATAATCTTTAGCACTTGCTAAAAGCTACACCCATGATTACAATCAAATTCCCAAAAAAATTAAAAGAGTTCTCTTCTAATACAATATATAACATTTATGAAGTTGCATGGCACAATTAACACATGCCACTAAAATTTCAAAAAATACGACCTAATTTTAAGGAATCTTTTTTTTTTTTTTATCATCACAATGTCATGAATCACATGATAAGTTTATTGGGCCGGATCAAATAGCCCATTGATAGTCCGAAGACAATATAGACCTGTTTTTTTTTTTTTTTTTTTTTTATCATTTCAGACCCATTTTTAATTTTTTTTTTAATTTTTACTATAAATTTATATTTGATGAAATGACTTAAATAAATAGATGTTAGTTAAATTAATTTTTTTAAAAAAAATACTATATAAATCCTTTTTTGATAATGCAACTTCAATCCTTTCTTTAATTAAAATATATTTATTAAAGTATATAATATTTTGAAATTATAAAATATATATATGTGTGTGTATATATATAGAAAAATAAATTTTCTTAGTAATTTTTAATTAAATTATTTTTCATAAAAGTTTATATGTGATGAAATATTTAAGAAATATTAAGCACAAAAATCCCCTAGAAATTTAGCTTTCCTTAAAATAAAAGTAGAAAAGAGAAGAAAATATTAATATATAATAGAGTTATTTTTAATATTAATAAAGAGTTAATTCACCTTAGTGAAAGCCCAATAATAGTTAAAGCATAATGTGGGCTTGATTGCGAAGTGGATGCCCAATAAAACATCTGCGAAATATTAGGCTAGGGCTAAGTGCCGGCCCGAAACAGAGCTTTCTTTCTCCATTGCTGATTGCTCTGCCCTTTTATCTCGCGAAATTCTCTCTTCGGGTTTTCTGGGGGTTTTAGCTAAGAGCTGTAAGTGATTGCGACGATGATTACTGGAGACATACCTCCTAATCAAACTATTTACATTAAAAATCTCAACGAAAAGGTCAAGAAAGAAGGTAACCTTTTATTGCTTCTGTGTTTTATTTATTTATTTATTTATTTTTTGGGTTCTTTTGGGTACTAGGGTTTTTGTTATATCCTCAGCTGGGAATTTTGGGTACTAGAGTTTTTGTTTTATTTTATTTACTTCTTTCTACTGCATTGTTTCTGCAGTTCTGCTTCCCTAATTTTATACAGTTGTATGATGTCTTTAGGATTAAACTTTATTGCTTGATCGTTGGTGTAAGTGAAGGAAATTAAAGAATAATTAGGTAGTTAAGGCACTCATTTTATGTTTGAAAGACTTGGTCAATGTGTGTTTTTAGGCATTTATTTGTTGGCATTGTTAGATAGCTATGCGCTCGCGTTTCTGTTGTTCCATTGCATTATGAGTATGCTTTTAATTGCTGTGCTTTTGCTTAATTTTAAAAACACAGTAGCTAAAGTGTTTGGTAAACATCCTCTTAACAGCTAATGCTTACTAATAC
>JAXCLQ010024035.1:0-30387 GCA_035584115.1 Cedrela odorata
ATATATATATATATATATTTTTAAAGATGTTTATATTCTACCGTTTGAATGTCATGAATTATTTTCTTGTTTATTTAAGATTGCCACTAAATAGACTTGATTGTGATTCTATTGCTAGTTTAGGGTCGTTGATCCGTAATTATCAAGATTGTAAGACACGAGTAGCAATTATGGTTAAAGATTGTGAGATGCTTTCTGATAATTGCATGTAAAACATAACACAAGTTAAATAAACCGAGCTTATCTGTTTATTTCTTGAAACAACCTATCTTTCTCTTTTTTAATGCTTTTGTTAAACTAAATCAAGAGAGCTTATTCTAGTTTGTTCAATGAGTAGGGATTAAGTAAAGAGTTTGTTTTGGTTAACGATGTAATAAGGAAAGATCAAAATAATCAAACTTGTGATATTTTAGGGTTGTTATTTTTAAAAGATTATGAAAGTTATTTTGACTATTTTACTTCATGTTTAGTGGTGGCAAATGATTTCTTAACCAATATATCTCATTATATTTTTCCTAACGTCTTTAAATTTGTTACTATTCAGTTTTGTTAATTTGTTTTCTTTTATTTTATTTACATATTGAGTCAATACACCCTCTTTCGTGTGCATGTCATAGTTAGAGCATCTTAGGTTTTTTGATTAGCTTTAGTTTATTTGTATCAATAACATTTAAATTAAAAACAATCTTCTACAGGAATGACCCTTGCTTACTACCATACTCAATAACTATATTATATATTGTAAGGATTTAACTTGGTGCATTTCTGAGTGTATCATGAATATCTTTAAGAATTTCTACATTCAAGAAATTAATATAAAAGGCTCTGTGTTTGGGAGAAAGTTCTTCATATGAAATATACTTAGATATTGGATGAACTGTACAAGATCTGACTCCTTTCCTAAGAGCAATAAGCATACCTATATTAGTATCTTCATATGTATTGGGAATAAGAGTACTAGGACTATTTTAGTGAATTTCCTGTGGCTTGAATTCTTGTGTGTGCTGGCAAGAGATGTCAACATACACTATTTTTTACTGAGGTTAAGAGTGAGGTTTTTGCCTTAAATAAACATGAAATCTTGATGGATGTTTTGGATATAAAACCCCCAATGTTTGTGATGTTAAAACAAAGTTTAGGTTTTCTGTTGAAGGTTGTGATGGCACGACTAATTCAAGAGTTTTGGGTGAAGGTAAAGAAGAAGGCATGGGCTCAAAAAATTTCCAAAAATGCTTTTCACCAGTTAGATTCTCTTGTTGAAGAGTAGTGAGGGGAAATAATGATTGATTTTCAAAATAGATAACATCCTTAATAACAAAAAATTTCTTTGTATTAGGTGAGTATCATTTGTAACTTTTTTTGTTTGTTGCATAACCTAAGAAGACACGTTTTATGGCTCTAGGATCATGTTTGCTTTTGTTTTGACTATGAACAAGAACAAATACTTGACATCCGAAGACTTTGAAAGGTAGATTGTTATTTATGTTTGAATAATTGGGGAATTTTTGAAGAAATATGTTTAATGGTGTTTGATATTGGAGAACTCTTGTAGGCATTTTGTTTATAAAATATGAGATAGTAAGAATGGCATCCCTTAAAAATATTTAGGCATATTATTTGTAAACATAAGAGCTCTAGTAACTTCTAAGAGATGTATATTTTCCCTTTCAGCCAATCAATTTAGTTGTGGGGCAATATTGATACAAGATTTTTGATGGATTATCCCATGTTTTAGAAGGTAATTCCTTAAAATCGAGTTAAAATACTACCCCATTGTTAGTTCTAAAAGCATTGATAGAAGTTTGGAACTTATATTTTATCATGGAATGATAGGTTTTAAAAGTACGCACAACTTCTAATTTTTCATTAAGAAGATATACCCAACATGCTTTAGTGTGATCGTCAATAAATGTTACAAATTATCTAGTACCCATGGGTAGTTGTGTTTATATCCAGAACTTCAGTGGATGATATATTTATGAAATTAGAACAGTTAAGTTCTCATATTTGCAATATGTATTTGATTTTAAATCAATTTTAATCCAGGAGATCTTGAAGTTTTTAATGATTGATCAAAGGATAATGAGTGGATAATTTTGAACTATTTTATAATTTTATTATAGTAAATTATATTATAATTGAATTTCATGTGATTACGTTTGTTCATATGTATAAGTGATTTGATAGAAAATAATAGTTTTAGATATCCATGCTATGCATTTGATATACAAATTATTTGTAAAATAGTATGTTTTGTGAAAGTGATGTTTACTCTATGAGCAATATTTAGTGGTTGCATTAAGTGATTATGACATGTTGGAATATTGGTTATGATTGTTAAAAAAATACCAAACATGTACCCATTTCCTCCGATGATAATAGTATGGTCCTTAAGATCCGTTTAAATAAACATTTATTAAATAATTATGGCTTACATTCTACCTAGGCAATGACACGAGACTGTCGGGTATGATTATGACTTTTATGGCAAGGATGTTTTTACTAAGCATGATATGTTCTCCTAGATACCAGTTTGGTGTGATTTTGGATTAATTGTACTATTAAATATTTTTAGCATGTGATTGATGCTTGATTTATGCATGATTTAAGTAATTTCATATTTATTTATGAAATATTATATATATATATATGCACTCACTAAGTTATAAAATCATTCTTTTTCCTATTTTTCCCCAAATAGCGCATCATTCATGTAGTGTACATTTTGGCACATGAAGTTGGGACTACTATAAGCATACTACATGAGTCATTCTTTTGAGCATGTCATGTTTATATGTATCTATTAAATAGATACATATGTGTGTATGTAATGTAAATTATATATATATATATATATATATGTTTTGGTGAGGTATGTAGACTCAATGTGTAGTAATAATAGAGGCCTAAGGCTTATTACATTTGTTTAATGAAATTTTGTTACTTAAGAATTATGGAAAAATTATATGAAAGTAGGAAAGCACAAGTATTTAGCATGATTCACCAAGAACTTTAAGGAAAGGCCAAGGTGAGTCTTGTTAGTTTGGTATCAGAACTTGGTTTTTAATGGAAGTAGGGCGCGCGCTCTAGGGAACGATTCCCGCTTATGCACGCCCAGAGTAAGGAAACTACAATCGTCACACGGACCGTGCGCAAAGCTCTCAAAGGACCAAGACATGTACTTATTCATATTTTATATTTAAAATTTTTTGAACATTATAAACAAGGATTAGAAGTCATACTTCTTCAAGTTGTTATTCGAAAAAGCAAGTCAATCTCTTCACTTACCTCCAAGAGTATCCATACATTGGATTGGTGAAGACGGTTTCAGTTTCGTGATGAGATTTCTTAGCTATGGGTATTAGCTTCACTAAGCTAACACATGATTTTTTACACTTAGAAAACCCTAGCTAATCAATGGGAAGAGAAGAGAAATGAAACCCCCTTCAATCTCTTTCTTTTCTTCCTATTTCTATTTCTTTATTTTTTTCTTTCTTTCTTTGGTTTTTGTTCAAAACAAAGCACACAAAATTCTTCAATCAAGCATGAAGCTCTCGATCAAGAGGAGAGGAAGAAGTATCATCCTTACAAGACTTAGCCCTTAAGTCTTTACTTTTTTTAAATCCAAATTGAATCAAATTCAATTCAAATTCAAATTCACCATACTTGTAACACTCTTATGCATTTCATTCATCAAATGAATAAAGCCAAGCCAAGTGTCAAATAATGATAGGTGGATTCAATTAACATTAATCAAATTAATATATGTTGCAAAGAGAGAGGGAGGTAAATATATTACATTATTAATTTAATAATATTAAATGTAATCATTACTTTAAATATCTTATATTATTACTTTAATGATATAAATAAGTAATTATTATATTTATATGTTTATATATTACTTTAATATATAAATATGTAATCATTAATTTAGATATTTAATATTATATTAATATTTGAAAAAGATATTTATTTTTTGAACGATTGCTTTAATCAAAATTAATACATTAAATCTCAACCATTCATTCAAAATGAATAGACAATATTTAATTAAAGGCTTGACATTTGGCAACATCATATGGTGCTACTTGTCAACCAAGGAACCATTTGATTAAATAACATTTAAATAATCAATAATGAATAAACTCATTTATTTATTAATATCTATATATCTTATACCCTTTTCAATATCATATATATTCGTAAATCATATTTACGTTATTTCATAAATTATGGAAATATTTCCTACGCATACGAGTGCTAGCGTATCCTAGCCGAAAAATTTATTCTTTACAATAAAGAATTAAATTGCTATCTGACCAAAGTAACAGAATAATATCATTAACTAATTAATGATTATCATATAATAGCAATTACCATCATCATTAAGTAACTGACTACTGTGTGTGATCCCCTAAGTTCATTGTGAGCTGGACATGATAGATACGAATTCTTTCATATCTCTTTGATACAACTATTTGTAACCAAAGTTTCCAATAATCATGAGTGACCTCTAGCAAGATGTCATGACCCTCAGACATAGATGAATAAATATATCGGATAAGCCTATATAACCGTACGTGCATATACTAAAGTTCCTCTGCTATCAACTCTTAATTGAATGTGGTTCATGATATTGTCAAACCCTTAACTCAATCATTAGATCAAAACCCGAATCATATACAAAATTCGTATGTCTACAAAATACTTTTCCGGACACACATGCTTTGGCCAAAAACTTAATTCCCACGTATGAGAATTCTACCTAGAATCTTAAACTCCAACATCTGAGTTAGCAAATTCCATTTTGGTTATCACCTGTTCTCATGCACTTAAACATATTGCTAATAAGTTTCTTTCACCAAGCGTGACTAGCTCGATGTAATATACACAAGTGAACAATGTAACACTCACAATTTTAAAATTTTGTAATTATAGTATCCATAGTATTTAAGAAATTTAATCGAATAATTTGATGATATTTGGTTAAATTAAAATTTTATATAACTTAGAATTTTTGGGTTAATGGTTGAATTTTGGGCTTAAAATAATGTTATTTGTTTAAGTCCAAATTTAATTCATAAAATTGGGTTATAATTAGATATTGGATTAAAGAAATATCTTGGATTAATTTTGAACTTAATTGTAAAGATTTTGAAAAATTAAAAGTTATTTTAGAATTTTTTTAAAGGGACTAAAATAAAAGTTTTTCAAAATTTTAGGTTATTTTTATGATTTTAAAATTCTCTCATTTTCTCTCACAATTTCTGGCCATTTCACTTCAAATTCGAGCGGTTTCTTTTCAAATTTAAAATTCTGGTAACCATTTAACTTGCTAAAAACATAAATTTTAGATTTTAAGCATTATAGTTACTATTTATCCAAATAATTTACCCTTAATTTTATGTAGAAAATGTTAGATTGTATTAAATTAGAGTAGAAAATATAGTATTATGTTGAATTTGCATCAATTGAAGTGTTTGTGGGAAGAAATTATGGTGTGTTTGTATCGGGTAAACAGTATTTTTGAAGGTGCTACAGTATTTTTGAATGTGCTACAGTAATTTTAATCTCATCAGTAATTGTTTATACAGTAACTTTAATCCGCATAATAATTGTTTGCACAGTAAATCCGATATGAGTAGTATCTAGCTACAATGCTCCGGCATAAACAGTTTTTGGTACAATAATTTGTCATGAACAGTATTTACTATAGTATTTAGATCAAAGCCGTATTTCTTTGCTTAGGCAAAAATGTATAAATTGGGGATAGTAAAAAATGAGATTTAGAATAAATTAGTTATGAAAATTCATTATTGAGAATATAAGAAATGACATTAGTTAGTTAAACTTAGTTAAATGTATTACAGTAAGGAATTTAGTCATATTTTCACGAGAATTGCACTTAGTGCAATTATATTGATTATTTAAATAATAGAATTCATAAGTTATGCATGTGTGGTATTAGGTTACGATGATCCAAAAGAAGGACTAAGTAGGCGAAATGGTTGTTAGTGAAAGTGATTACCCTCCCTTTGTAGTAATTAAATCATGCATGTATTTTTAATATTTTTGAAATACTATGATATCTGAGCATGTGTTTGAAAATAATATGAAAATAAAAAATTTTGAATGTTTTATATGCTAATATCAAATTCATGAAATGATTGTTAAAAATGATGTTGATGTGTGAATGTTTATGAATAAAAATAATTTTAGGGCTCTAGTCGTTAATTAATGTTTATTCAGATTTGGCCAAATCTCATGTCAAAAACTGAATTTTCGAACTATTTAGAATACTGTTTAACGTGCTATGCATATTTTTGTTATGTTTGAAATGTAAAGAATGTTCGCTTTCAGCGAAATACATAATCACGTTCTGAATTCGGGTCACCGTAGGTGCAGGTGACACTAATTGACTGAGCCATTCTAAAAATGTTTGTACTATGAATTCGTTTCTGTGTAATTAAAAAGTTCAAAAATTCATTGATCTGTTTGAGCAAATATGATTGCCTTGGAAAAGAAATAAATATATTATGTCTCATATCGACATGTGAAAAATTTGCATGGTTTACTTATTGAGATTATATCTCACCATTTATTGTGAAAATTTTATTTTTTAGAGAATAGTACGTAGAAGTGACAAAGGACGCGTGTAAAGTTAGTTAAGTATAGATGAAAATCTTAGTTATATGTGTAATTAACAAAGTAATTATAAATTTGAGAACTGATTATATAGATAACTCTTTGTTCGTGTAAGAAATTTAGAAATTGTAGACATTTAAGAATTATGTAATAGTAATACTCTTTGTATGAAATGATGTAACATTATGTTATAATAATTGATTGAATAAGTATGAGAATAAGGTGTTACAAGAGTGGTATCAGAGCTAAGGTTTGAGATTTTGTAGACTCTAAGTGATCAGATAATGATTTGAGGTTCGTAAATATTTTGAATGACTAAAAAATTTGAGTATATAGACATTCAAATTACTAAGGAAACCAAGGTTTAAAATTCAGAGAATCGATGAGAAAATATAATTATGACAGTGAGGGATATAGAAGAAAGTATTAATACGTGTGAATAAAGTACTATTACCAGTGAAGAAAATCTTGATACACGAAGAAAGGATCGATACTTTATAAGTAAGAGAGTTCAAAATTATTTACGAACTTGCCCAATCAATACTTTAAGGAGAAGAGATCGATACATGAAGGCAAATGTATCGATACTTGGTGTTAAAAAAATTTTTAGAACTAAAATTTTACTGAATGAATCAATACCAAAGCTTAAAAATGTCGATACATTACAAATCAGAGCTCATATCAGGATTCTATAAACTTTGGGTTAGTTAAATATATAAATAAATAATAGAGTTAAAACTTTAAAATTGGAACCCAATATTATTAAATTAATGAAAATATAGTTTTATTATGTACAAGTGTAATTTGATTGGTATTTCATTTAAATTAGTATTAATGTTTGGATAAAGTTAGAAAAGTTTATGAAGTAGCATATATTTTGAAGGACTGAAAGGCCGTTGCAGAGTTAAAACGGGTATTGCATAAAGTATATTTATAATTTCATTGGGCAATAAGTTTGTTGAAAATGTTATTTTTTATTTCATGATAATTAAATGAATAAGCTTGGTGTTTTATGCCATATAATGTAATAATGAGATGTGAAATTATTTAATATTATTTATGTAGTAAATTAGTCTGAATCCTTATTGTTTAATTGAGATGATATGTTAATTTGATTAAGTTTGAATTTCGGCAAAATCAGACTAGTTTCGGTTATGGGTAGGCCGAGTTTGTGTGAAGGAAATTGAAGTGTTAACTATTTTATTCCATAATCATTTTGCTAAGATATAATGTCATCTTACTGTAAACCTAGAGATGATGAAATAATGTTAGATGTGAGGTTAGACCTAATGTTGGTTATATTGCTTATAAAAAAAATGAGAGGTAATAATAATGCAGTCAGTAAAGATATAAGACAATGTTAGGTAGGTAGCAGAACTTAAGAGAAATTTCATTTCATTTAGGTTACTAGATAAATCAAGATTTAGTTTTAGAGTTGAAATAAAATTTTGAGAATTTCTTTTGTGGTTTGTTATAATTAATTATAGTATGTAATTTTCCTTAGAAGGTATCTCTTTTATGTTTAGTTATAGTTTTTTTTAACTAAGAGAGCATTGAGTGTAAAGTCATATTGTGATATTAATCATATGAATTGCAAAGTGCAAAGTTTGAATTTTTATTAACTATTAACTTCAATTGGTTGACTAATTTCTGATCGCTTATAAATGGCCTTGTATAGAATAAATAGTTTTTTTATAACGTAATATAGTGAATGAGATGTCGGGACAATTAAGTTGTTAATTAGAGGAATTTGGGTAGGGTTAAGAATATATATGCCACAAATTTATGATTAGTGGCTTGAGTTCAATAGAAAAATTTTAGTAGAGATAAAAAGTTGACTATGATAGAAGAATATTGTTAAGTTGAGGTAAGTTTTTAATTTCAAGAGTTAGAAATGCAGACTTGCAATTTATGCCATTGATACTCTACTATAAAGAAAACAAGGTGTGGCAAAATAATGTTTGATTTGTTTTAAATATAAAGTGCGAAAAACTATTTGTTAGTACATTTTTACTAGAAAGTTACATAGAGAATGTTAGAATGTTTTTCTTGTAGACATATTGGGGTTGTTTGAGTTGGTACTTTTCTTACTTCAAATGTAGGAAGTAAGGGCATACGATTAAGGAATATCTAACTAGAAGAGTGGGTAGTAAAGATAGCATGGGGGAAAGTCAGAATAAAAGGCAGAAGGTACATGGATGAGTTTATGCTGTTACCAAGCAAGATACATAGGCGTTTAATAAAGTGACAACAAGTATTGTAGATCTTTTAACCAAAAGGCTAAAGTAATTGATTCTGGGGCTACATATTCATTTATGGCTTGTACTTTTTTTTGATTTTCTAATTAAATATGTTATGTGTATTGTTATTTCTATGGGTAAAATATAGTTATAAATTATGTTTACAAAGATTGAGAGATTAGTTTTAAAGATAAGAATATTATAGTTGATTTATCGCCATTAGAAATGCATGATTTTGATATTATCTTAGGAACGAATTGGTTGGCCGCCTATCATGCAGTAGTGAATTGTTTTATAAGGTAATAGTGGTTAGCATTCTATGCTAATCAGATTTAGTTTCGATGGGAGACGATTTGTGATAGGTCAATGGTTGCTTAATGTGAGTAAGGCCACAAAGTTACTTGGAAAAAAGGGGTGTTCAGGGTTCTTAGCTTATGTAATTATCAGAGAGTAAATCAATCCTCAATAAAGGATAAACATCCTATCGTAAATGGGATAGTAAGAATGATGAGGATCACAGAAGAAGTTGACTGAGGATATTGGTCGAAATAGTGGTACTCTAAGAAATTGTTATTTGATTTGTTCTTTTTGGGAGAACGTAATAAAATTTCTTTTAAGAATATTGATGCATGTCTTAAGTGAGAAGTGAGATCTTAGAATAAAAGATTTTATTCAATTAGTAGGAGACCTAAATGGAAATAGAATAAGTGAATGAATCCAAGTAAAATGTATAAAATGACTAGGTAAAATATTGACGCTTTTAATTGGGTCATGAAATGTAATTCTCATTTCTCTAACATTTTTGTGATTATTTATCATTTGTAAATGTTAAAGAAAGATTTAAAATTATTACTTTGAGTCTATGTTAATATTAGAAATGATATTTATGATCTTAGTGAAATGAATTATCTTAAGCTATATTATAAGTGACTCTTGATTTGAGACTATATATGAGTTTAGTCTGTGATTAAGAATAAAGCCTAAATCTTATTTATTTATAAGAAACGATAAGAAATAAGAATTTTGGTTTAGGACATTTATAAGAATTGATTATTGAGAATTATAATTCATTGAATGAGAATGAATCTAAGCTGTAAATATATGAGGTAGATGTAAGATTTTATTTTATATTCTTATATGAGAAGATTTCTGAGGTGATTGAAGAAGTATTAAGAAGAAGAAATTTAAGATCATAGAATTTATAAAATTTTATTTTTGGATGAAGGCCAAAAGTGTTTTATAAATATGACAATTTCTTTAAAGTGTGAAGTTGATGTTTTAAATTAGATTAAATTTATTAAAAAAATGAAAAAAAAATTGAAACATTTGCTGACATGTTATACATAAAGAGGAATACATAATTTCCTAAGTTACGAAATTATATTCTTTTATTTTATTAAATAAATTTTCAATGATTAAGGAGTACGATTAGAAAATTCCACATTTATAAGATATGTGTATTTCTATGATACTTAGGAAACAAAGTTTATAGTTGGAAAAAAAAGTAATATCAAAGACAATTTATGAAGGAATATTATCTGGTGAATTATTTAAGAGATTTCAATTGAGAAGTTATTTGTTTTAAGTTATATTAATGAGAATATTTTAATATGCATAATAATATTGAATTTTATATGCAAAATTTATGATAGTAGGCTTGATATGATTGATGGGGTTTGTAACTGAAAGAATACTGATTATATGGATAAGGCGATCAATAAAAAAGTTATTAAAGATGAATAGAAGAAATATTTAGTATTAAGTATAACTTAAGTTTTATTTTATTGAATCTTTTATATTAATGAAACTATTTTAATAAGATTGAAAGGATATATAAGTTGGTGTTGTATTCGCTCAGAATGTTAAAATTCAATTTTGTTTGATGACTAAGATATGATCGAATGTACATGTCTGTAGCATAAATTTGAGAAGATTCGGAGCAAGTAAGGAGATAGTTAAGATCGACATTATTTTGTATGATTTCATATATAGTATATAGATACATTAATTTGTACCTGATTTTAAGGTCTACACGATAGAATTTTGAGGTATTATAAGAAGTATGTTATTTAATTATTTAATTTTTAAGGTTTAATATTTTATAAATATGTTATTTTAGAACATGGAGTGGATTTAGAACAAAAGTATTAACAAATAGTTTTGGTTACTTAGTTTAATAATTTGATTAAGAAAAGTTATTATTGAATATTTCTAAGTTAAACAATAATTTTGTTACAGTAAATATTATAGGCTATAATTGAATTGAAAATATATAATTCTTAATTGATATGAATGAGATGGTTAGAAGTTTATATTAAGAATATCAAAAGTACCATATTATAATGTACCAATTGGGAAGTAATATTTGTATATATAAAAATCTTACTTATATGTTATAAAAGTTTAAAAATGATATTATGCATTCTATAAGTGGAGATTGGTGAAGATAATGATGCATAATAATTCTTGATGTAAAAGTTGAACCTTAACTGTATTTAATGGTTTATAACTATTGAAATTCTTCTCATAGGTAATATATATTATTTAATATATTAGTGAATATGTTTTGACATTATGATGAGATAATGGTTGAATATTAAGGGATCAAGGCAATTAGAATAAAATTGGATTATATTATAAAGACAATGTCTCTAATATCTTAGAATTAAATTTTAGATATATATACAACGTACATGTTGTATGTCATATTGACCTTATTCAATCTATAATACAAAGAATTTGTAAAAGTTATTTATAAGTTCTGTTGTATTGTAAAATAAGAGATAATGATGCTACATTTTAGAATAAAGGATAATCACAGTAAAATTTAAGCATCAAGATCATTTAGGCTTTAAGCTTAAATATAATGATTGGACTACAAGTCAATAAGATATATATTTTACTATTATACGATTTTTGAAACTTTTTATTAGAGTTAGTCAGTAAAAGTATGAGTTATTAAGAATAATAATTGTTACAACCACCAATGAATGCGTATTAGAAGAATAAGCTCATTAATTATGTATTCATTTAACTAAATTACATAAGTTTTGAATGGTAGTGGTAATTTCAACAAGTTTAATCAAGTGCGTCAATTCAATTACTTACATTGTGGTAATTTCATAAGATGATCATTATATGTAAATGCAAAGGATACTAGTTGGGTTATATATGATGAATAAGACACTTATCAAATTTCAAGAATAAAATTTTTGTAAAGAGGGGAGAATTGTAACACCCGCAATTTTAAAAATTTGTAATTGTAGCATTAGCAGTATTTAAGAAATTTAATTAAATAATTTGATGTTATTTGGTTAAATTAAAATTTCATATAACTTAGAATTTTTGGGTCAATGGTTGAATTTTGGGCTTAAAATAGTGTTATTTGTTTAAGCCCAAATTTAATTTCATAAAATCGGGTTATAATTAGATATTAGACTAAAGAAATAACTTGGATTAATTTTGGAATTAATAGTAAAGATTCTAAAATATTAAATATTATTTTAGAATTTTTTTAAATAGACTAAAATAAAAGTTTTTCAAAATTTTAGATTATTTGTATAATTTTAAAAAGATTAAGGGTTTAATTGAAATTTTACTTATCCAAATAAAACAATTTAAAAATTCACCTGCATTCTTCTTTATTCCAGTAGCCATGTTCATAATTTTCTAATAAACAATTTCTCTCCTTTTTTCTAACAATTTTCGGTCATTTCACTTCGGATTCGAGTAGCTTCTTTTCAAATTTAAAATTTCGATAAGCCATTTAACATGCTAGAAACTTAAATTTTATATTTTAAGCCTAAATTGAAATTATAGTTACTATTTATTTGAATAATTTACCCTTAATTTTACGTAGAAAATGCTAGATTGAGTTGAGTTGAAGTAGAAAATATAGTATTAGGTTGAATTTATATTAATTGAAGTATTTTAATTTCAACAATAATTGTTTGTATAGTAACTTTAATCCGCATAATAATTGTTTGCACAGTAAATCTGATATGAACAGTATCTAGTTACAGTGCTCCGGCATAAACTGTTTTTGATACAGTAATCCGTCATGAACAGTATTTACTACAGTATTTAAATCAAAGTCGTATTTGTTTGCTTAGACGAAAATGTGTAAATTTAGAATAGTAAAAAATAAGATTTAAAATAAATTAGCCATGAAAATTCATTATTGAAAATATAGGAAATGACATTAGTTAGTTAAACTTAGTTATATGTATTACAGTAAAGAATTTAGTCATATTTTCATGAGAATTGCATTTAGTACAATTACATTGATTATTTAAATAGTAAAATTTATAAGTTATGCATGCATGGTATTAAGTTACGATGATCCAAGAGAATGACTGAGTAGGGTAAATAGTTGTTAGTGGGAGTAGTTACCCTCCCTTTGTAGTAAGTAAATCGTGCATGTATTTTTAATACTTTTAAAATAATATGATATCTTAGCATGTGTTTGAAAATAATATGAAATTAAAGATTTTGAATGTTTTATATGTTGATATCAAATTCATGAAATGATTGTTGAAAATGATGTTGATGTGTGAATATTTATGAATAAAAATAATTTTATGGCTCTAGTCGTCAGTTAATGTTTATTCTGATTTGGCCGGGTCTCGTGTCAAAATCGAAATTTTCGAGCTATTTAGAATTCTGTTTAATGTGCTATGCATGTTTCTGTTATGTTTAAAACGAAAAAAATGTCCACTTTAAGCAGAATACGTGATCATGTTCTGAATCTGAGTCACCGTGGGTGCAGGTGACACTAACTGACAGAGCCATTTTAAAAATGTTTGTACTATGAATTCGTTTATGTTTAATTGAAAAGTTTAAAAATTCATTGATTCGTTTGAGAAAATATGATTGCTTTGGAAAAGAAATAAATATATTATGTATCACATCGACATGTGAAAAACTTGCATGGTTTACTTACTGAGATTATATCTCACCCTTTATTGTAAAAATTTTATTTTTCAGAGAATAGTACGTAGAAGTGACAAAGGACGCGTGCAAAGTTAGTTAAGTATAGATGAAAATCTTGGTTATATATGTAGTTAACAGAGTAATTATAAATTTGAGAACTGATTATATAGAAAACTTTTTGTACATGTAAAGAATTTAAAAATTTTAGATATTTAAGAATTATGTAATAGTAATATTCTTTATATGAAATGATGTAGCATTATGTAATAATGATTGATTAAATAAGTATGAGAATGAAGTGTCGATGTGCCTTAGTGTGTAGGGCAACTGTGAAACCTCAGGTCATAAGACTAGTGGTACACTAATATGACTATATAACGTATCATTAACTGTAGATAATTACCTATGTAACTCGTTACGTTTAGTCACGTTTAGTAACACGTTTACTAATGTATTACTAATGTATTACTTATGTTTATATTCTTGTGACATGAGACTCATCACCTAACTATTAGCACCCAATACTAATCCTTTGCAGTATCAAACATTTGAGTCATATAATGTTATATTCTCATATGATATTAGCTCAATCAGGAACTAATTTAGATGTATTTAAATAAAAGACTTTGTACTTATATCTACAACTGTTTGCAAATAGAATGTTGACGTCATAATACATCATGGGATCTTATTTTGTATTATTTATACATAATATAAATTAGCAACTGTACCTGCAAAATAATATAAAAATTATTTTATTAATCGTAAACTAATTTATAATTAATTACATAAGTATATATCTATATATATATATAATGAATGATATCCCTGAACTATATGACATAATTGATTTTAGGGCATATCTCCAACAGGTTTTGATTCATTAGATTATTCTGTGACATATATATGTTGCATGCATTATGAAATAATTTATTAATATTAATAAGTATACATTGGAGAGGTTAGCTTAGTATGAGACCTATCACATATATGAATTTACCTTTAGATGAGGAGGAAGAGAAGGAATGTAGAAGATGAGTTTATTTTGCACCACATATACGTGTATATAAACCATAGTAAATTCCAATACAGGGATAGAGAATACTACTGAACGTGTTAATAACTTGGGTACAATAAATTTTGAGACCATTGGTGATCCTATCAATATAGAATCGTGGTTAACTATATTATAAACAACATTTCAAGTAATGGGGTTTATAGATGAACAAAAGGTAAATTTTGCATCATTTCTACTTTGAGGTAGAGCATACCACTAGTGAAGATCTGTATTATAATGATATGTAGGAACATGGTAAATATTTATCATCTGTTTATTAAGACACCAAGAGGAGTGAATTCTTGACGCTGGTCCAAGGGCTAATGATAGTTGTAGAATGTGAGAACAAATTTACAAATGATTCCAAGATGGCCTACGTAATAATATTAGAATATATGTGACTTGATATGGGTATACACATTTTTGGCAACATAGTTTTGGCTTTTTTGAGGGTTAAGAGATTTTTGGTTACGACCCCTATAACTGAACAACTAAGACATGGTCAAAGTTAAAATTAGTTAGTTGGTGGCTGTAATAGTAGTAGAGTGTTTAAATGAAAAGCATATCAAGAGATTATATTTAGACAATAATACAATCTACATTCATAGTCATCATGAGGATATGGACAAAGTTTCGGACAGAGTTCTACAAACCAAAATTCTAGGAGTGCTAGTAGAATAATAATGCTGGTAGAGGTATGCATTTTTCATGTGTGATGTGTAAAAGACATCATAAGAGGAAACGTCTTGCAAGTATATCATTGTGAACATTCTATGCATATCAGAAGAGAGTGTCCTACTTTAATATCGAGTGCACTTACATAAAAACCCTAAGTTTTGGCATCTAAATTGAATAAGAAAAACTTAAGCTTAACATTTTATGTAAAGTATTGTTTACATAGAGGAATAAGGATTAATATTGATTCTTAAATTTTTATTAAAGATTTGTTTTAGTCTTAATTCTTGGTTAAAAAATATTAAGGTTTAGAATTTGTTGGCTTTGAATTTAATTTTTTATTTTAATTTGTGTTTTAATTAAGATAGATAGTTTTCCTATCTTGGTCTCAATACCAAATTTAGGCTATAAATAGTAGTTAGCTGTAAGAATTCATTCATACTATGTGTCTTAACACATGAAATTAAGCTATTTATGCATGCCAAGATCTAGGTATTGAGTTAAAATGGACAAACTTAAAATTTTGAAAGAAAACATATCTTGTTTTCAAGTTTTCCTTCAACTTTTGAAGTTTTAGATAATCAAATTAGATTCTTTTCTATAGAGTGATGCCCTTGACTCAATTTTCCCTCTTTGGCTTTCACTTAAGACTTTAATCAAATACTTTGAGTCCTTTAGGTTATCAACCAAAATCTTATAATTTCAACACTTAGAATTTTTTGTCTTACACTTGAAATTGATCACACATCAACCTTAATCACTACCAAAAGGATTTAAATCCACTTTCTAATTGATCAAATAATCAAAATTTGATTAAGAATAAGCTTAAGAAAGGTCATGGCCAAGAGAAAAAAATGATCTACACTATTTCATCCTTATCAGTTCATGCCTAATTTACTTTTTTCTTTTATATAATTTATAATTTAAATAATATTTTAATAAAATAAAATATATAGAAATTAAACTTGCTAAATGTGTGGCCAAAATTGATACACATCTCATGCATATCCACCTTGTAGTTATAAACATAAGTGTAAGGCTAAAATTAAGCCATTTGTCACCATTTTATTTGCTAGAATAAACTGATAACATGTACTCACTCATACCGTAAACATAAGTTTAGTCAATTGCCATAATGACTTTAACTTATATATATATATATATATATAGAGAGAGAGAGAGAGAGAGAGAGAGAGTGATAGTTTATAAAAATCAGAAAAATTCGAGTCAATTTATGGCAAGACTCTATAAGCTCCCCGTAAAGCCGATAGTAGACTAATAATCAAACTCTTTGATTTCTTTATTCAGTCACTCTTCAACAAGATTAATCAAATATGTCCACAGACCAATGTTGACACCTAACCATGCAACACGGCCTCTGGATTACAACAAAGTGTAAAGCTTCAATAATGAACCTTTCTATCATCAGTTATTATGTAATTCAATCCTTTCATCACACAATACTCCGATCGAATCAAGGGCATACTTATATTATCAAACCCTTTCTTACCCGATATTATGTATAATGAATATTAGATAATGACTCTATTGTATACAATCATTGAGATCATAATTCTCAATCACACACAATATTCTACCTTGATTAAGGATTTAATGAGTCAAATCTGTATCATTCATATAAAGCATTCTACCTTTAAAGCATTAAGGCTAATGGATCCTGTGTTGAACATTCATATATCTGTATAAATGTTTCACCACACTTAATAACTACCTATCACAAGCCTTAATTTAGACTTGCCTTGAGAAGTATCAAAGTATGACAATTCATCTATAAAATAACCATGATGTTCTCAAGTTTAAGGATCACTTACAACACTGATACAACAAATGTCCAATTGACAATTAAGTGCAATTAACATTTGGATAATTTGTTCAAGTCTATTCAGTGAACTCATACTCAATTAATAAGCACCTATACACTTCCATTAGTGTACCCACACATGTAGTTTATATGATCAACTATCTTCTATTATACAGAGTAAGGATAGAGTATACTAGCCTTTATAGTACTATAAAAGCTAACTTTATAGTTCTATGACTAGGAATATTTAGGAATCACATTAGCAACACGTAGTTTCATAAATATATATTCTTCATAGCAATGTATACATTCCATGGACTTTATTAATAGATGTAAATCAAACTACATGTCAACTTGATATAGAAAATAATATATTAAACAATACTCATTTTATTAGTCATAAGATTTACAAGAGATTTACTAAGTTTCAATCATAAATCACATTTTGATTGGCTTTAAGGGCATATATTCTGTCATGATCGAAATTTTACGTAAAAGTTCAAATAAAAATTTTGGTGACTAGAATAAAATTTTTTTGAACATAACAAATAAACAATTTCAAAAGTGAGTTATACTTTAAATGGGTTAAGAAATGTTACATATGATTTGGGCCTAATGGGCCAATGAGGTTACAAGAAAATGGATTAAATGAATTAAGCCCATTAAATCAATAAAATTGGGCTTAGAAAATTAGCATGCAAAAATTAAGCCTATTAGCTTAATATGGCCGTCCCATCCCCTACCTTTAAGTGGTTCATTTTCTTTTGTTTTTATTTTTTTTCTTATCTCATGGATTAGCCAAAGAAAAGTTTAAAAAGAGCGAGCGCAAGAAGAGAAACAAACCATGAAGGAAGAATGGGGTCTTGGCTGAGTGAAATGGGAAAAAGGGAGAAAGCTAAGGAAGATTTGATCAAGGAAGAGCAAACTCGTGAGAAAAGAAAACCATGAAGACCGAAAGGGCAAAGAGAAGAAGAAAAAGAAGCCAAACTCATGAGAAGGGAAGGGAAATTTGGCAAGAAAGTGGAGAAATGGGAGAGAAAAAGAGAAAACAACTTGGGTCTTGGTTGGGAATTCAAGTTTTTGGTCTTGGAAGAGAAAACATAAGAGAGGGGAATGGAAGCCATATGTGGCAATGATCTCTTTCTTCTATATTCGAAATTGCCAGGAAACTAGTCCCTGCCGCCATCGATAGCCATTCCTCTCCGTAACCACCAGTTAACCGTGCAATAAGGTAAGCTATGATTACGTAATTAGTTTGTTAGAAAATTTCCTAGACTATGTTAGAACTGTGATAGATTTGTTATTATTGTATTGAAAATTGCCATGAATAGGTTGATTGGATTATTTGGAATTTGTTGCTTGTTTGCTTAGATTTTGTTAAAAACACTGTAATAATAAATGGTGAATATGTTGAAAAGACTCGTAAAATGTCGAAGGAAGTATAAAAAAATGCACTTTTAACCGAGATCTTTGACACTATGAAGAGAAGTAAGTTATACTCAATGTCGAGAATTCTCTTTATTAAAGAGGAAATCTCAAAAAATTATTCACAATTAAGAGAGATAATTTGAAGATCTTTGAAAAGGAATTCTCGTTTATGTTACGTGTTTGAGAATGTTGTGTTTCCATTGGTTTTGTCAAGTTTGTTAAAGATGATGATACCATGTTAGTAATTGTTAAATATAAAATTGATGATATCATAATATGTGAAGTGTATTTTTTATAATGACCAAAGTGATTGAGATGTCAATTTAATCTATTTGAATATATTTGTGTTCAATCTAAACAATTTTCTGTGAAAAGTGTGAATCAAGTGTAACATATCAATACTTAAAGACAAATGATCAATATTTCTAGTAAACAGATCGATACCCTTGGCAAACAGATCGATACACTTGAAGAAAGTCAATACAAGGAAGTGAAGCGATCGATATTTACAAAAACAGTAGCCTTAAATGAAATCACCAAGTTAAACAGATCGATACTTAAGCAAAGCAGATCGATATGTTTAGAGAAGATCAACACTCAAAATTCAGAAGATCAATATATGACATTTCTAGAGAGTTGCAAAATATTTACAAAGTAGACCAAATCGATACTTAAGTTCAAGAAGATAGATATATAGCAATTACAGAGAGTTGCAAAATATTTACAAAGCAGACAAGATCGATACCTGAGTTCAAGGAGATCGATACATGTCAATTCCAAAGAGTTGCAAAATAATTACAGAGTAGACCAGATCGACACCAAGATAGAAGAGATCTATAAGTCTCAATTCTAGAAAGTTGAAAATTAATTACAAATTGACCAAATCAATACATTAAAGAGAATGGATCGATACTAGGGATTGAAGATTAACTCAGAGTCATTTTTTGCACAAACGGATTGATACCTCATAGAAATTTAAAGCTCAATGATAACTTCTGCAGCATTTATGATGAACATTAAATGCCCTAATCAAGCTGTTGGACATCAAGGTCTTTACAAAAAGAATGAATATAAATAGTAGACTCAAAGATAAAGAACAACAAGTGTGCTTACTGTGAAAATTATTGAACATTCTCAACGTGAATAATGTCTTTCTCTCTCTACTATAACATGTTTTTATTTTTTCTTGTGAGAGAAAATTTATTTATAAGAGCATATTGATACATCTACTTTGTTGTGAGAATTGTTAAAACAAAATTATCATTCTAAATTGTATTAGGTTCATCTTCACCCGAATCAAACAAAGATTGTAGTGAGTTTTTCTTTACCAAGAAAAAAGCAAGTGTAAGGTTGCCCTTCACCTCAAAAAGAGTTGTATTAGGTTTCATTTGACCCGTATAAACAAGGAGATAGTAGAACCTCAGTGGTGAGTCAAAGCCGAAAGAGTGGAAGTAGGCGAACATTGCCAAACTACTATAAATCTAGTGTTTGCTTTCTCTCTCTACTGTTTTATTCAGTTTATTGCATTACATACATTTTGATCTTCAAATTTTTAAATAACTCAATTCACCCCCTTCTTGGGTATTGCCAACTAGGCCAACAAAAGAAAATAGCCCAGTATAGTGGTATCTATTTAGAACTATACTGAATTTAGATAGTAATGAATTTATGATTGGGCTAATCTTAATAGGGAATTATATATTTCTATGAATATTTGAAATAAAGACATTTTTGGTCTTCTGGGCTTACTCTTGAGTGAGTTGACAAGTAAGTTTAAGTACTAAATTTCGAATTTTAATGCATGAACTACTTGTGAACCTATGTGTTACATAGTCAAGTTTAAGTACTAAATATTGGTTGATTTTGGAAAATTGTGGTAATAATGCTACATATATGGCAGTGTTTGTTTTTATATAAATGGTAGTATGTTGGTTTTGTTTATGCATTAGGATTTTGAAATTGAGATGCTATTGATGCGTGGAATTGGTAGCAAGGTATAGAGTTGAAACTTTGTGAGGCAGGGCAATTTTCTAGGTTGGTGGAATTTCTAACCTAAGCTCTGTCACACCCCGATCTTGGGGTCCACCTATAACAATAGCCACAGACCCTCCTAATACATTCTCTATGCCCAGAACACATCAAGAGAGACTGTAAGGCTAACCTGTAAATCTTACACTCTTGAAAACATGTTATAAACATACTTCTCATCCATAGGAGTATTATCAAAGAATTGATCTCTGTGATCAATTCATCCACAATATGTTTAGAAAATAAAATATCAATAAAAAAATCATTTATCATATGGGTTGAACAAATTAATAAATTGTTATGTTAAACATTTAGTTTCAATACTTACATATTTCCCAGGAAAATACATAACCAAATAACATACATAACCAATGGACTTTGAATTACACATGTGAGTCAAGATAGTAAAATCTACCAAGAGCTTCTCAAGTTCTCTATTGCCACCACCAGACCAGTTAGGACTAACGCCCCTAACCTAAAAGTTGAAATGGCAAGGAGTAAGTATACAACTATACTCAATGAGTAAATACATACATATCGATATACATACATGCACAGGCATTTTCCAAATATAGATATTGGGATTTATGTCACAATGTACTCAAAATACATATATACAGTTATATGTCATTTAAAAACAATGATCACAAAACATTTCATTAGTCTGCAATAGTTTTTAAAACACAATCAATCAGGCTGGCCATATATCTTCGACACGCTACCTTAGTCTAGACAAAATCCGTAACCATCAATAGGCTGTTCATGCATAAACCATATGTAATAAAGATCCTTTATATACTTGTAAAGCATACATTTATTAAATGGAAAATCATTTATTTACTTGTAAAGCATACATTTATATAAACAAGCCCACCTCACTGATGTTGCCCCTGAGTAGTCACTTAGTAATACGAGTGACTGTCTTCGTAATCCGTCAAATCTATGAGATCCCTATCAAGCCGCCAGGACTTTCCATAGAGTCTCTAAAATCGCAAATATATGCACGGCACATAGTGGGCTTGCCATGGCCTCTCCTCCTTATATCAGCCCCGCTGCGGCTCCACTTACCTATACAACCTTTCAATAGGTTCGTCCATAGGCTACCTCCCTATATATACAGTCAATATTATGGCTCACTAGCCAATAAACAATAACTGGCCTTACCGGCCTCATCATCAATATACATGTATATTTCAAATCAAATCATTTCAGTAATGATAATAAAACATTTAAATAAATCTGGCCTCCTCGGCTATTTCAACATGTATAATCAAAGTATTTATAATAGCAGACCAAATAATCAAACATCCCAATATCTTAGTAAAACACATGTAAAACATTCATATTAAGTTTCATTTCAACATTTCAAAACACTTGTTTCACACACAAGCGTACATATAAATATCACATGCATTTTACTTATAAAATGTGTATGTATAAATTTACTTATAACAAAGAGAGGGTAACCACTCCCACTACTGATTCTCACGTCCAGTAAGTCCTTCACTCACGTTTTCAGAACCTTATACCACACATGCATATATATATAGTAATTTCCACGATTCCAATTAAGTTAACATATATGCATTAAATGCAATGCTCGTAGAAAACATGGCTATAATCCCTTAGTTGACACACGACACACCATAAGGCTTATTAATCGAAGTCATTTAACCAATTTTCAACAATGAAATCTCATGGCAGTGAACATTCTTAACTCACATTTTCATCTAAAACGAAATATACACTTTCCAACTAATATCCAATTTATATTAGACCATTTTATACTTCAATTAACTCCAAGTCAACACAATTCTAAATAAATATACATTTTCTATTCGAAATTAATATAATTCTTGCATGAACAGTGAACCCTAAGTTTCTAATATGTTCACATTTTTAAAATCAGGCTTATAATAGTTTAATAAGCCTACATGGAACCTATTAGAGGTTCTTAGAAATCGCAAATTATTGTTAGAATGCAAAACCCTTAAATTCTTTTCGAATCCTATTTTTCTTCTCTGTTCGTCCTTACTGTTTTCGATCTAAAATCGATACCAATTTGTAGAGGAGAGGTGGGGTTACTCACTTGACAACATACATTGAATGAATAAGCCAAGTATTTAGAAAGATTTGGGCAAAATTGAATGAGAGTATAAGATAGATGTTTTTAGAGAGAGAGTGTGTAAGAACAAGTAAAGAAGATATTAGGGTCGAATCCCCTCTCTTAGGTATTTATAGAAATGGGCAAAGGGACCAATTTGCTCTTCAAATTTCACCTAGATTAGCATCATGTATCGATACTTTTAGACTAGGTATTGATACTTTTAGGTTAGGTATCGATACCTTTAGGTTAGGTATCGATCTGTGCCTTAAGAATTCGATTATGGAATTTTCATCGATCTTGAGTATCGATACATTTGCCTTTATATATCGATCTCTTCTTTTCAATGTATCGATACATTTGTTAAAGGTATCGATCTAGTTTAACATGTAAATATTTTGCAACTCTCTGTTTTGTTCATGTATCAATACCTTTGATAAAGGTATCGATCTGGTTCAACTTATAATTAATTTCAAACTTTTTGTCTGACCATGTGTCGATACCTTTTGATGAAAGTATCGATCTAGTCCATCTCAAAATTATTTTTGCCTTGTATAAATACCTTTCTCTATAAGTATCCATCTAGTCAGTTTGTAATTTCTTCCCAAATCTCGGACTTGTAGAGTATCAATACCTTTTATGAAGGTATCGATCCCTTCATTAGGTACCGACTTGTAACCTTAATAAATCGATATATTGTTCAAATGTATCGATACTTTTATTCTGAATATCGATCTCTTTATGCTCAGTATGGGTTTTGACATTTTCTTTTCATTCTTTAGCATTAATTTCGTTTACCTTTCAAGTGCTTCGCCCCCAATCCCTTGTAAGGGTGTTGCTCCTTAACCCAACTCACTAACCGGCTAGCGAGACCGTCGAATGCTTCAGTGTAAGGCAATATACCGAAATCTAAATTATGAAAAAATTCTAAATCATAACATCAAATTCATTTCATTCATATCATTTAACTTAATTTAAATTCACCTAAGACTCAATACTGTGTCAACTAACTATTATCATGCATGTGTGAAATGAATGTCATACAAATGACTATTTTACCCAATAACAGGGTTTAATAGGCTCAGTATTTTACTTATAAAATAAATTATAGACCTCCAATTAACGAACAAAAAAATTATAGGAAAACTAAACACAATTACGACAAACATAGTCAAAAATTTGAATTTTTCCTAAAACGACAAGTCCCTAGTAGATTTTAGAAGTGACTGCCTTATTTTACATTTTAGGTTACTGAAAATGCGGAGCAATGTACAGGAAAACTAAAACAAAATAGTGTTGCTGACGTCGATTTTAGGTCCATAAAATTTTATGAAAACTACACACAAAGGGAAATAATATATCCAAAAATCAAGTCATTTTTGAAGGGATGAATTCCCAGTACAAATCGAAATTCGGAAGTAAGTTGCCCCGTTTCAGCAATGCATTTTGCCTTATGGTGCATAACATATATAAAATTAGTTATAACTTGAAGATAAGAATTCAAAATCAAGATCCGTAAGAGGCTATAGAAACTAGACGTAATAAGGAATGACATAGTTAAAAAAAAATAGATTTTTCTGTTAAGAAACAAATTCTCAGAAAATTCGAAAAACTCGTTACTTGGTTGCAAAATTGAGTTGGAACAGTGTCTATTAACTTAAATATAAATTGAGCTATGGAAGTCCAAACGAAGCACCATAAAAAGCTACATAAACTAAACTTATAAAGGATGAACAATTTCCATCTCCATTTATCTTAATGAAAGTGCAAAGCCAACCCTGTCGAGAATAAATATTGCTTAAACTAACTAAGATGGAAATTGTGATTTTTCAAATTGGCTAACAAGGAGTCTAAGACATTTCAATTTCTCATTGAGGATTATTATTTGTTCATATGGCAAGTGCATGATATTATGAGTTTTAACGAAAGAAAATATATTTGTAAATCGCGACTTGGGTTGGACGAGCATAAACTTGTGAGTGGATTTTTACTTATTTTATAAAACTTATTGTTTTATGAACTAGGAAATAGTTATTATTATAGATTAAAGACAAGTGTGAGTGAAATTTTACTTATTTTGTAATACTTATAATTTAACGAACTAGGAAATAGTTATTATTATGGATTAAAGACAAGTATGAATGTATGTTTTATTTTTCTGAAATATTGTTTGATCATAATGTTAAAAATTTAAATGTTTCCAATGTTGAAAATATGAATTTTTCGAGAATTGGGATTAGTTGTTTGATTATTACCTAAATACGTTGATTTGTGAGATTGTGAAATCATAGGTATCGAGATGATGAATATTTGGTGGATCAAATGCATCATATATTAAATTCTTTAAAACATATGATTTCAGGCTCAGATTTTGGAAATGATCTTGATACATATTCATGGATTTTGTAAAAATTGATTTGGTTTACGATTCCAAAAACTATGGATTTAAAACATGATATTGAAACTTTGATTTTCAGAGATTTTGCCCTACGGGGTCAGAGTTACATTTTGACTGTTTATGATATCGCAGGCTAGGATACTAAAATATAGATTTGGGGCCCTTATGACCCTTTATCTCATAGATATATTATGGTTGCCAATGATATATCGCATGCCAGGATATTAAAGTAAAAATTTGGGTCCCTTACAACCCCTTATCTCATAAATGTATTTCGGTTGTCTGTAATACGTGGACTGGGATACCATAGTAAAGATTTAGAGCTTTAGTGACCCCCTATCTCAGAGATATATTATGGTCGTCTGTGATACCACAGGTCAGGATAGCGAAAAAGCTCAAGTATGATACTATTTTCAATTTTATGATGATACAGATTTTAAAGTGATTTAATTACAACAGATGATGAATATGATTATAATTTTAAATTCTGCGTTGAATTTTACATATAACAAAATTTATTTTTCCTAAAATACATTTCCTTACATTATGTCTATCCACTCACTAGGTTTCCCGAGACTCACCCCTCACATTTTTAGTTTTGCAGGTTGGATACTCATTTAGAAAAAAAGGGAATGTTACAGTAGAAAGGTGACACATGCGGAGGCAATGATACGCACTGCAGTTATTAAGGCACATAGGTCCAACATGCATAGAGGGTTATGGTTAAAGCTAGGCATATATTTTAGCATAATTGGCGTAGTGCCAAATATTATATAACATTAATGTATTCTGTTTATGTTTCATAGTCGGGCATATTGCCCTTATGCAACACATACATTTATAGCCGATAGAATCTCCAGACTTAAGGATGTTCCATATTCCTTTCAATCTCCCATTTGCACTCAAAGCCAATCACCTCTATAAGGAAGACCCATTTTCCCAAAAATTTTCTTTGTGCATCTTTTAATACAATGCTTTGGTGAGTGGATCTGCAATATTTTATTCCGTTATGATGGTATTCATTCAATGCAAATATCACCTCGATCAATAATTTCACGAATAATGTGAAATCTCCACAATATGTGTTTGGATTTTTTATGAGACCTAGGTTCTTTGGCTTGTGTTATAGGCCTATTGTTATCTCAACAATGAACTTCTTCATAAAAACACCCTTTTAAGCAGCTTTTGAAGCTGCTACATATTTAGTTTTGGTAATAGAATCTGCAGTAACTTTCTATTTGGAACTCTTCTAACTTACTATAACACCATTCAAGGTAAATAAATATCCTAAAGTAGATTTTCTATCATCTTTATCTGAATGGAAACATGAGTTAGTTTAACCCTCAATTACTAAGTCAGGTCCTCCATATACAAGAAAAAATTTCTTAATCCTTCTCAAGTACTTAATAATCATTTTTATAGCCTTCTAGTGATTCTTACCTAGATTTGTCTGATATCTGTTCATAACACTTAAAGCATAACCCACATCAAGCATAGTACTCTCTCTCAGAGTTTGTTTAAAAAGACATTTTCTTAGAGAGAGTAACTTCATGACACATCGGTATGTATCATTTCTTAAAGTTTTCCAAGCTAAACCTCTTTAGCACTTTATCTATATACCTAGACTGGGATAATCCTTACATTTTATTAAATCTATCACGATATACCTTAATACCTAATACATAGGATACTCTCCCAAGTCTTTCATGGAGAAATTAGATGACAGTCAAATCTCAGTTGATTGTAACATTTCTATATCATTCCCAATAAGTAATATGTAATTCACATATAATACAATGAATGTCACTTTGCTCTTACTAACCTTTCTGTAAACACATGGATCACTTAGATTTTTGATGAAATCAAACGATTTAATTATTTCATCAAAACATATGTTCCATGAATGAGAAACTTAATTAAGTATATAAATAGACTTATATAGCTTGCATATTTAATTAGCATTTCTTGCTAATATAAAACCTTCAGGTTGTGTCATATATACACCCTCCTCCAAGTAACCATTAAGGAAATTAGTTTTAATATTCATATGTCATATTTCATAATCATAGTATGCAACTATAGAAAGTAAAATCTGAATGGATTTAAGCATGACCATAGGTGAAAAAGTTTTATCAAAGTCAATTCCTTGTCTCTGACGAAAACTTTTTGCTACTAGCCTTGCTTTATAAGTCTTAATTTCTCCAGTAGCTCTATTCTTTCTTTTAAAGATCCATTTAAACCCATAATACCTTTAGGTGGTTCAACCAAAGTCTATACTTGGTTGAAGTACATAGAGTCTATTTCGGATTTCATGACTTCACGCTACTTCTTTGAGTCGTTACTAGCTATTGGCTCATTATATGTCATAAGATCCTCATCTGAAGTGAGGAGAATATATATCTACCTACATCATGATATCCAACATATCTATCAGGTGGTCTTGATATCCTAGTTAACCTATAAACTTTTTTGTTTAAAAATTTATGAATTGGTTCCTTTGAAATTTAAGTGTCCACTTGTGGTTAAGAAATTTCATAAATTTCTTCGGGTTCTATTCTTTTGCTATCATATTTATCTTCGAGAAACTCTTTCTCTAAAAAGATTGCATGTTTAGAAACAAACACAATTTGTTTTTTAGCATAATATAACCGATATCCTACAGACTCTCTTGGATATCCCACAAATCTACAAATAACACTTCTAGTTTCAAGCTTATTGGGATTAATCCTTTTTACATGAGTTGGACAACCTAAAACTTTAACATACTTAAAGTTAGGCCTTTTTTCATTCCATATCTTATATAGAATTTCAGACACTAATTTTGTTGGAACTTTGTTTAATATATGGTTAACTGTTTCAAGAGTATATCCCAAAAAAAAATTGGAAGATTAGTATAGCTTATCATGAAATGTACCATATCTAATAAGGTATGATTTCTCTTTTTAGAAACACCATTCAACTGAGGTGTAGCTGGAGGAGTCCATTGGGAAACAATTCCTTGAGCCTTAAGATAATCCAAAAACTCATAACTTAAGTATTCCCCTCCACGATATGATCGTAGTACTTTAATACTTTAACTAAGTTAGTTTCTACTTCATTCTTATATTCCTTAAACTTTTCAAAGGTATCAAATTTGTGTTTCATCAAGAACACATATCTGAGTCTCGATATATCATTGATGAATGTTATGAAATAAAAATAACCACCTTGAGCATATGTCGACATTGGTCCATATACATCCTTGTGAACCAAAGATAAAACATTTAATGCTTTATCACCATGTTCAACAAATGGCAGTTTTGTCATTTTACCTATGACACAAGATTCAAAAGTCTTAAATGATTCAAAATCATTTGTATTCAAGAATTCTTCTTGAATTAATTTGTGTAATCTTTTCTCATTTATATGACCTCAATCGACAATGTCACAAATAAGTTATTGTCCTAGTTAACAACACCCAAGAAGGAGGTGTGTGAATTGGTTTTTTAAAAATTTTAAATACTTAATGAGATGCAAATATGAATGTATTGCAATAAATAAATAAAGTAGAGAGAGAAAGATTGCAAACAGAGATTTTATAGTAGTTCGGCAAATATAGCCTACGTCCACTTTGTCGGTTTTGGATTTTCATTAAGGTTTGACTATCTCTTTGTTTATACAGGTCAACTAAAACCCAATACAACTCTTTCTTGTATGGTAAAGGGCAACCTTACACTTTCTTTCAACGGGTGAAGAGGAACCCCAATATAATCCTTTTTTTCACCAGGTGAAGATAAACCCAACAAGAATTTGAAATGAATTTTACTATTTTAAACTCTCTCACAAGAGAAGATAACACAATAGGCTCACACAATTAATTTTCTCTCAAAAGGTAGTTACAAAGTAAATGCAGTAGAGAGAGAAAGAAACTTTTCACATTGAAGATGAAGAAGAATGTTAAATGATTTGTAGAAATTCTCTTTCTTTTTTTTTTCTTATCTGAAAATCTTTTATTTAAACCAATTAACTTGTGTAAAAGTTTGTGTCTAACGGCTTTCTTTGGCGTAAATAAAGTTCACAATAAATGTTGCAAAATTTACCGTTGGACTTGAAAACGTCAACATATATTGATCCTTTTTTACTAGATATCAATCTTTTTATTTAAAATTTGAATATGGGTTTTCTTCGATCTCGATTATCAATCCTTTTGTCTTCACATATCGATCCGAGCGAGTTCGTAAATAATTCTAAAGTCTCTGACTTGTAACGTATCAATTTCTTCTTCAGATGTGTTGATTTGGTTCATCTTATAAATATTTTCGAACTCTCTAACTTGCAAGGTATCGTTCTCTTCCTCAAATGTATTGATCTGGTTTAGTTTGTAAATATTTTTGAACTTACTGACTTGCAACGTATCGTTCTTTTCTTTAGATGTATCGATCTAGTTTACCTTGTAAATATTTTTAAACTCTCTAACTTACAAGGTATCGATCTCTGGTTCAAATGTATCGATCTAGGCGACTTGGTAATTTCTTCTACAGTTTTAAACTTGCATAGTATTGATCCCATTAACTCTAAATATTAATCTCTTTGAAGGTATTGATCCATATCTTCAAGGTATCGATCTGTTTTGTGAATGGGTTGATCTTTTGACTCTATGTATCAATCCTGTTAAGCTTAAACACATAGTCTTCATAGAAAATTGTTTAGTTGTTTATAACCTCATTCATATACAATTTTCTTGATACTTAATGCATTCAAATGTATTTATATTATTATTAACATCACAGCAAGTTTGTTCATCATCGAAAACATAAAATCATATGACATGATATCATCAGTCTCCCCCTTTTTTAATGATGACAAACAATGTTGATTTATAAGGTTTTACGTCAATTTAAGTTTTACAATGTTTATCAATCTCCCTTTAAGGTTTACTATGTCAAGTCAAATTTTCTCACTGATAACTCTATTTTTATAACGTTATTTTATCTATTTGAACTTGAATTTTAATTTATATCTTGTTAATTTTGTTATTATTAAATAAATTATTACATCTTTTTGTATTTTTTATTT
>JAXCLQ010024065.1:3301-22997 GCA_035584115.1 Cedrela odorata
TCATATGGTTCTCGGGGTCATATGGTTCTCGAGGTCTATCTCTTATTCACCTCGGAGTTATCCAAAAACCTGAATCTAGGTGGTATGGTTCCCGAGACATATATTTCTTATTCTCCTGGGGGTAATATTATCCATAAGCCTGAATCTGGGTAATATGGTTTCCGATGCCTATCTCTTATTCACCTTGGGATTATTCAAAAACCTGAATTTGGGTGATATAGTTCTTGAGGTCTATCTCATATTCACCTCAGGATCATCCAAAAACTCGAATCTGGGTGGCATAGTTCCTGAGGCCTATATCTTTTATTCTCTTAGGGGTAATATTATCCATAAACCTAACTTTGGGTGATATAATTCCCGAGGTCTATCTCTTATTCGCATTGAGGTAATATTATCCATAAATCTGAATCTGGGTTGTATAGTTCCCAAGGTTATTCTCTTATTCTTTTTGAGGTAATGTTATCTAAAAAACCCGAATTTGGGTTATATGGTTCCAGAGGCCTATCTATTATTTATCCTAAGGTAATAGTAACATCAGCTTAAATAAACCCTAAGCGCGACCTCAGGACTTACAAGAGCAAAAGAAGTTCTCGGATGACTACTCTTAAAATGTCTCGAGGTAATCTCCTCTCAACGTCCAAGCTCGCTTGTAGCTCTTCACACGCTCTGTTCAAGCTTTAGAGACACGTCTCTCCCTCTTTCTTCAGGTTGGTTAACTCAGACCTCAAGGCCTCCGCCATCCTATTTACCTCGGACTAAGATGACTCAGCCGTGGCCACTCTTATTTGGAGCTCCTTCCGCTCCGTCTCACTATGCCAAGTTCGAATTCGTACTTGCTTCTTACGGAAGCCAAGTCTGTCTTCGCCTTCTTAGCCTTCTTTTCGACCTCTAAGGCCTTGGAAAAATCGTCAGTAATGGTATCATGTTGCAATAAGGTTGAATAAAAGAGCTGAAAGATCATGAATGTTGAACTATTAGGAGACTAGTTGCAATGAGTTGTTTACAATACAAGAATGAGAGAAAGTAAACTCACCAAACCCAGCCATTTCAACTAGAAGTTCAGCAACGACTCTCTCGAGAGTCCACCGATATCCATAGAAAATTTGTCTCTAATGCTGTTGACCTGCAAGTTTATGCAGGGTAGGAAATGCGTGAAGAGCCCCTCTTCTCCTTGGAGATGTCTTTGGTAAAAAGCTCCAGCAATTCGACCGATTCCTTGTCGGTCTGGCCAAACATTTATTTCTTCTTTTTAGCCTTCTCTTTAAAAACCGTAGTTTTAGCCTTGCGCTTCCCGTTTCCTTTATCAACAGGAAGAGCTGAAGGAAGAGGCGTCAGATCGCGGATTACTATCCCCTTTGCAGGTGCTTTGGGGTGGACCGAGCTGAAGGAGTCAACTGCCTTTGAAGCTCTAGAAACCATGGCAAGACCCTTTTAGGCAGCCTTAGCTTGAAGGGCCTTCTCGGCTCTCCTCTTTCCGACCAATCTTTGCAAGACCTTATAAGGATTTGGAGTAATACTTTTAGAAGTCATTTCACCTGTAAACGCAAACAAGACTATAGTTAGTCACTGCGACCCCAACACCAAGAACGAGTTGCTGTGAGAATACCTCGAAGAGTGGTCTTTTCCGAGGCCAATTAGTGTCTAGATACACAAAAATCCACCAGGCCTGAACTAAGTAGTTAATTTCTGAAAGCAGAATATTAAGATTAGAAGCTAATGACTTAGCTAATTTTACCCTCGTATGGCTAGAGGGATCTAATGTTGGCTTGCCACTCTAGAGAATAGCTTCACCAAAGGGTCTGGATATGTGAAAGTGTGGGGTTGAGTTCCAATTACCTCCAACAAAAAACCATTTTTTTTACAAGTTTTGTTGGAGGTAGGGTTGCCAGTAATGGGGTTCTTCTCGCCAACTCGATTTTGGAGGTAAAACCACCCAAGATTGTTTATAAGATTTCTTTTCAGTATGAACATGTATTCAATCTCCTCAAGGAAGAGGTCAAGATCTAAGATCCAGTGCCACACAACGTAAGACCAGATATAACTCTCAAACTGTGAAGGTTTAATTGGTAAGAAATGAGTCCGAAAGAAGCAAAGATTCGGGTAAAGTATGGCTAAATAAGTAATTTAACACCTATATGGAAAAATTCTTCGTTGAAGGTTATCTTGCCCTCTGAAAAGCAACTTGAAAGCCCGTTCGCTTCAGAGACCCTAAGATAAACACCCTTAGGGATTCTGTATAGCCTAGTGTATGCTTCTATATCCATTTCGATTATAGTTGAGGTAAATCTATCTACCTAGAAGTATGTTAATTCTCTCCTCGCTAAAGTTGGGGAGGAGATTGGGACAATGGCTTGCTCTCCAATGAAGTTTTTTTCCCCAGAAGTCGTTTTCTGTTTTTATATAAGGAAAATAAGAGTTAAAGGTCGTTCTAGGATCCTCAGCAACTCGAGTATTAACTTAAAGGTCTCTAAATCTAAGAAGACGTTTACCAAGTTCCCTAATCGATCAAATATACCACAAATCAATTTTGAAAAAATAGGAGAAGAGAAGAAACTTATTGTTGAAGAGTTGAAGAACTTAAAGTATGAAGCTCGAAGCTAAGGTGTTGCTGCTGTCGTATTGTTGAAATTGTTTGCAAAAAAAAAGTGATGGCGTAAAAAGATAAAAAGGTAAAGATAGGGTATTTAAGGGAGAAGAAGAACCCCAACCGCCGATACTCGTTACAGATCAAAGGATGAGATGTTGCCACGTCAAGGGAGAAGCTGAGAGGATGCGTCTCATTAATGCAAAGGGAGCGATCATCATTAGGGGCAGTTAGATCTCTTGGGGTCTGAAAAGTTAAGATCCTTAGAGCCAGTCATCATCTGCCATGTTACAAAAATGAGCGGACTTCCTAGCTGAATATTTAATTGTGACGAACAGGTGTGTATGTTTAGAATCATCATCTTTAGTTTTAATCAAGGAACAATTTTTCTTGACTAAAATTAGAGGGCTTGATGTTGGGTATAGCCCCTTATGTACAAGGCCCAGAAGAACAAAGGCCTGAAATGACTCTATAAAAAGAGACGGATAGTGTTCCGAGATCGACCGCTACCCAAAGAGAGCAATTTCAAGTGATAGGGAGTCCGGATCTTATCCAGTAAAGGAAGAGATTTTAGGTCGGTATAATAATAAAGGATATGGCGAGGACTTTTAAAAAGATGGGAGCCAAGGCCTCTTAAAGTCACCAGGAAATTCAGATCAAATCTTATTCCAAGGACGCAACATAAAGGTCTCCGCCATATCTCGTCGAGTTTTGGTCACAGCTTACAAGGGTCTCAGCCATAGTTTATGAAGGTCTCAGCCAGGCAGTACCAGAGCTTATCTTAGAATAAAAATAATCCCCAAACAAAGATTTTCGAGACCTCGCTACAGTTACGTATTAGTAAATAATTCATTTCTTTCCCATACATTCCCGGATTATTCTGTAATAAGGATTTTTGTCAAATTAAGCTTCTTACATAATAAGAATTCTAAAGATGCAATGCCACTAAATTCAGAAGTCGATGCATAACCTATGGAATCTCCGTGATTCTTGTACAGTAGAATTTTGACTACTAGATTTTATGATATTCTATCATAATAAAGAGATAATAATATCTATAAAAGAAGATGAGCTATAACTAAGTACGACTATTGAAACTTTGATAAAAAAAAATATTATAATTTTCTTTCAGCTTTCTTTTTCTTTTAAAAAGAAAATAACCATAAGTAAAACTCTAACTTAAATATTAGAAGGTTTTCGCCGAACAACCAGCTTTTCACTCCTATAACCTTTGATTATGAGCGCAAATAGAAGTTAACAGATAATAAAAGAAGAAAAAGATCGTTGTTGGTGCACAGAATTTAATGAATCATTTTTTTTTTGTATCAATAATTTTTATGACTATTTTGAAGTAATATTAAATTAAAAATCTTAATGGGATAAGATTTAGATTTTACACGTAATGTTGTGATGTATATTTACCTTTACTGCATGCGCGGTAGAAAGAAGTGGAGTGCTCAAATAAAAAAGGGTGAAACGATGTTCCTTAATTAATGGACCCGAGAGAACTCAGCAAATCGTAGCACTACGTGAAGTCAATGTGTATGACCCGAAATTGGTTTGGGTGGTAATTAAAATTATTAAATTAAATATCCCTACTCCGTAAAAGAAAGAAATCATAAATATAGGTTTGAAAACTTGATCTTTAATTCAACACAATTAAAGCAAATTGAAAACTATAATTGTAAATGCTAATCGTAGAAAATAATAAAAATATTTAATATTATAAAATTATATAAAGTTAAGATTTTAATATGCGTCTGTGCCATCTTTAAATGAACTAAGCCATCTTTAAATAAACTAAGAGACAAAACAAAAACTTGCATGGTCCATGTTGAAATACAAGTAAAAGTTAAAAGTCAATAAATGCCAACATTTATTCTTCTATAAAGTTATTGTTGCATTCTTACAATGGGTAGGCGGGTGGGTTCTACTTATTCTCAATAGTCTAAAAGAATAAAAAGTTATTTGAATAGGAATCGTATTCTTCATGCCACTTTAAATGCTTTTTTAACTTTCCACATTGTAGGTATTATAATCTCTTAACGCACAGGACAAACTCTGTTTTCTTACTTTTTGAAAATATTGGATGGGTAGAAGTTTGAATAAACTAGCTACTAAACCACTAAACTTATCTGATTTAACCTCTCATCCCATCTTCATGCCTACAAAATCCCAAACATTTTAATCTTCTCTTTTAATTCTATTACTCAACTTCCTATGAATTCACTCAATATTTTACGACAAATCATGTAATCCTGTTTGGCCCTAACTGAAAGTAAATGCAATTAGCATGATACAAAATCAATGCAAATTTAGCCAATGTTATTAAAAAAAAATTAACTGATGCTGTAATACACTTCATCTTTCAAATGTCTATAGTCCTCTATAAGTTTCTATTGTAACAAAATGCTGCAAATCTCCTAACATTAGAACATGATTACCCAGAGGCAATATCCTTTTTCCATGCTCATTTGCTATACTAAGATGTTCAAAAGGATCTACTATAATGCTTATTTTTTTTGATCCATTGGCAACAATATGCACACAATCGAATCCAATTAACTATTTTTCAGGGGTGCCTCGGAAAATTTTTGGCACTTTAGCGGACAACATCATCGCATGGCTTCCATCCATGTTCTCCTACATTCATCACTGAAAGATGCACACTAAATCTTAATGAAGCTCAAGATATCACCTCATCAATGTGTACATAATCAAGTTTTGATCCTCTTTGTTGCAGTAGGTTCTTATTAGAATCCAGTTTGAAAGATGCCGATACACCTAGCGTACTCGGCACTGACATGAGTTGGTAACTGTAATGGGTGTAGCTTAAGCCATGTTCAAATCCATACACTTGATTTCCAGTGTAAAATCTATAGGTTGTTTTGGGATAACCATGAGAAGGATCAGCTCACATGTTCATATTATTCATGGGTACTTTGGTGAATGACTCAGGATACCAAGTCATAGGAAGTCTTCCACCCCTTTTTTTTTTAGCCAAAAGTTGCATTAAATTTCTAAATTGGAGAAAACAAAAATAACATACTTGATTTTTGGATACCAATGAGGAATGATTTCATCCAAATTTGAATTACTTGATGCTTGAACTGAAAACTTTCAATAGCATAATTTAGATATGATATCAGTTTTGGCAATGAATATGCCCTAGACAATGCAATCAACTTTCAAATGCTATAACATTTTGAGATGATTTTGCTCCCAAGAGAAAGAGATCTAAATCCCTTTCAACAAATATATGTTCCTTTTTGTTTGAGATTATGATACCTTTATTTTATTGCTGACCTGGATCAAAATCGCCTAAGATGATTTCTGCAAGTGCTTTTACACCAACTTCACCAGGATATCCAATCTAAAGTGTTGATGCAGCAAAAATCCTCCATTGGATTTAGCGCACCAGCGATAGTCTTCTTTTTCTTGCTTGTAAGATGTTCAACCGCTAGCTTAACTTGTGATCACAATTTGAAGCTAAAGGGGTGAAAAGCCAATTGTCCAGCGAAAATCCTCCAATACTTAAGTCAGAGTTTTGCTTTAGAAGAGAGAAAAGACAAAATATAGGCTTTTGAATATAAAAGTTTCATTATTCTTTACTTGGTTATCATTGACCTCCTTTTATAGATGTTCATATCTCTCAAATATAGCATAATTCTATGGAATCTATAAATTAGTATCTCATTATGCAGGAATCGCAGAGATTCCATTAGGTAAGCATCGGCTTCCAAATTCTGTGGGATCATGTGCCCTTTTTGTATAGAGTGTATCTACCGGACTTTAGGATTCTTATTATGTATGAAGTTTTACTTGTTAGGAATCCTTTTTACTAAATAATCCGAGTAGAATTTGGGAAACAAACAAATCCTTCATAGATACGTAACTGTAGTGAGGTCTTAGAAAACTCTACGTGAGGCTGCTTCATATATCTAAAATAAGCTCAGATGTTGCACACCCGAGACCTTTTGAGACCTTCAAGGAATAGCCTCTAAATGAGGTTTCGACTCGAGGCCTTTCAAACTACCTAAAAAGATCTCGAATTTCTCTACTCCTGAAGTTCTTGTTATCCTTTAGGTTGTTCTTCTCGGATCAGATCAGGTCTCGAGATATTTTTTAGCTCTTTATGAAACCCTACTTTGAGCTAAAGGCCTACTAGGCTTCATATACACTCTGGGTCGTATCCCTAACTTCAAGCCCTTTAGTTTTAGTTAAAAATAGCCATTTTTTACAAAATCTAAAAGCTATCATTTCAAAAGACGCATCCACCAACTGGAATTAAATGTCTAACTTGAAATCCGTTAGACTCTTATATGTGGCAAATTGTGGTTAGTTCTTAAGATCACGATGCTTCAGGCCCCAAGAGATCATATCGGTTCTAATGATGGCCGCCCTCTTTTATATTAATGAAGAACGCCCTCTCAGCTATTCTTTTGATGTGGCATCATCATACCCGTTAATTTGTAACGTATACTGATGGTTGAGGTTCCTCTGCTTCCTTAAATACCTTCTATTTTCACCTTTTCGTCCCTTTTTGTTTTCAACTTTACGCTGTTATTCTCTAAGTGTCTCAAGCAATTTCAGCAGCAACAAAACTCAAGCTTTCGGTGATGATTTCAAGTTTTTTTTCTTTCAACAACAATCAACTAATAAGTCGCCATTTCTTCTCTTTACTCATTATCGTTAAATTTGTAGCATTATTGATTGGTTGCAGCACTTGGTAGATAATTTCCTAGGGCTAGAGACCTTAGACATTTACCCCATGAGTTATTGATGATCCTAGGGTAGCTTTTGACTGCCTAATTTTTTTCGTATGAATAGATATGGATTCTATTGATAACGTAGTTGTTTCCAGAGGAGATAACTCCGAAAAAGAACAAGCCATTATTCATATTCCTGTTCCTCCTCCTATCTCGTGCAAATGGACTCGACTCCATACAAGGCAAACTAGTTTAATTCAATCACTATAGAATCGAACTTAAAAGTATATACTAGAATTTACAATATATCCAAGGGGGTTTATCTTAAGATACTAGAGGCAGATGAACTTCTGAGCTGTCTGCCTGAGAGGGAGATAGCTTTTAATGATGAATTTTTTCACTTAGGCGTTAACCTTCCCCTCCAACACTACTTTGCCCAAATCTTTGCCTCATTCAAGAGTCCTCCTTACTAACTGAACTTGAAAAGTTAGAAGATCTTATCAAGTCTGTTTGTCTTATGGCATTAGATCTCGAACTATGTTCCTTCTATTAAAGAGATTGAGTTTATGTACTTATTGAAAAGAAACCCAATAAAAGGCTCAGGGTGGTTTTATCTTCAAACCGACCCAAAAAACTGAAACCCATCACTAATAATCCTTCTCGCAATAAGGGTTGGAAGAAAATATGGTTTTTTGTTGGTGGCGACTAGAACCCTAACCCTAACCTTCAGGTGTCAAGATTATTTGAGGAGACGGTCACCTAGAGTGATTTGCCTGTGTTGGATTTGTGTGGTTAAGAGAAAGTAAGGCTAACCCTAGAATCCACTTCCTGCCAAAAAACTTTACTTTCGGAGGATAACATGATCTCTTCAAATCTAGTAAACTCTTGAATGTCTAAAGGCCAATTAGCCTCTGAAAAAGCCGCCCAAAAAGGTAAATGTCTTAAATTGCAATTTTCCTTATATTTACACCACGATGTCTGACCTCAATGTCATTTGTTATGCAAGAGAAATGGCTTCTAGAGATAATGTTCCAGACCCGTTTAAGGTGCTACAGCATTTGGCAAAGAGCAAAAAGGTTGTAAAGGTCTCTAAACCTTCCAAAGCTTCTCCAAAGAGCCCAATCAAGACCTCAGCCTCTTCATGTGCTGCCCAGCCCCCTAAAACTAGTAAACCCCAGGTTCCTAGTAAGAGGGTGGTAATTCAAGAGGCTCCTATGCCACCTTCTCTTGCCTCCTAAGCAAACAAGGCTAAGAAAGAGAGAAAAGCTACTGTCGATGTGAGCATGGAGAGGTTTTAAAAGAAAAAACAGATGTTCGACCAGTTTGATAAGGAACTAGCTAAAACACCTTAACTTCTTTCTAAAGAGCTGCCTGCGGAGAAGATGGAGTTTTTTGCACACTTTCTCCCTTGCATAAATCAGTAAGCCCAGAGCATCAGCCCTAAATATGTTGAGGATCTCGCTGGACTTTCAAGTGAGCCATTGATGAATTTCCAACCGAAGTGGTTGGATCGAGTGAGTCAATTTCTTCTTAGTCTTGTAGTAAAGAGAAAGTTTCCTTTAATTTAGTTTATGACCATCTTGTGTTAGTGATTTTCAGCTTCTGTACTCGACTATGTTGCAGCAAGGTGCTCTGGTGAACGACTTCTCTAAAGCATCTAAAGCTGAAAAGAGAGTTAAGAAGGCGAAGAAGAACTTGGTCTTGAAAAGGACTAATTTTGAATCTAACTTGGGAAAGTGGGCTCTAGATCAAGAGAAGCTTCAGCTCAGGTCAACCACGACAAAGTCCTCACTTGTTGAGGCCAATAGAAGGTTAAGCGCCTTAGAGTCAGAGCTCATTGGCCTAAAGGAGAAGGGTCAAAGACACCTTCAGGATTTTAACAAGACGTGTGAGGAGCTACAGTAGAGCTTAAATGTGGAGAAGCAACGAAATTTGCTTTTGTACAGACAGATCGAGTAGGGCGACAAGATGATGTAGGCTTAGCTTTGGGAGAGAATCAATGACAACATTGACCTGAACTGCGAGACGTTTTAGAGCCAATATCCAAACATAACATAATTGGGACGCTACTACCTTGGCATGAAGCTGTCACTGATAATCCAAGGCTTGTCTTTCTTTTGACCTTTTGAGTTCATTCTCCGAACTTAATAAGATCTTAGATGCCCTTGTCTTTGGATAAGAGTTAAGTATAGTTGCTAAAAAACATTATTTTTGTAACAAGTAAAGACTTTTAATCATCTAGAAATCTATTATGTCCTCGCCTTGTCTAAGTTTGTACCTGAGGCCTTTTTAGACATTGGATATTACTATTTCGGGATGATTCGAGGACTTAGTTTTCTTGAAACCAAGCATACTTCGTGTCTGAAGTCTTCCTTATTATTCATTCAAGCTGTAAGTGTGAGTTGATCACCTAGGAACACAATTTGCTCTTTATAAGGCCTCGAGGAGAATAAGAAGTGGGCGTCTAAGAACCAGGTCATCTATACTTAGTCTTTAGGAGCAAATTACCTCGAGATGTTTGGAAGATCGGCATTTGGGAACCAAGTCACTCATGTTTGGACTTTGAGAGGAGATTACCCGAGACGTTTTAGAAATAGACATTTGGGAACCAAGTCTTTTTAATGTTCGGACTTTGGGATGAGATTATCCCGAGATGTTTTAAAAATAGGCATCTGGGAACCATGTCTTTCATGCTTGGACTTTAGGAGAAGATAACCCTGAAATGTTTTAGAAATAAGTGTTTAGGAACCAAGTCACCCATATTCGGATTTTGGGAGGAGATTATCCTGAGACGTTTTAGAAATAGACATTTGAAAACTAAGTCTTTTTAATGTTCAGACTTTAAGAGAAGATTACCCCGAGACATTTTAGAAATATGCTTCTGAGAACTAAATCACTTATATTCGGATTTTAGGAGGAGATTACCCCAAGATGTTTTAGAAATAGGCGTCTGGAAACCAAATCACTTATGTTTGGACTTTGGGAGGAGATTACCCTAAGATATTTTAGAAATAGGCGTTTGGGAACTAAGTTACTTATGTTTGGACTTTGAGAGGAGATTACCCCAAAACGTTTGTATTTCGTTATTTCTTTAGCTTAGATTCTTCTACTAGTTAATGCCTTTTCTCATGAGCTATTTGAAAAATAACGACTTTATTTATTTATGAGGCAAAAGTTGTTACAAATTTTTTACAATTCTAAAGGTAATATAACTTTAAACATTCAGTATTCCACGGTTTCTTAACCATATTCCTAGCCAAGAATTCTAACTTGTAGACCCCGGATCTGAGAGTTCGAATGACTTTGGACAGTCCTTTCCAGTTTGCTCCAAGAACACATTTTCCTAGTATGCTAGTGTTCAAAGTTACCTGTCTTATGATCCAGTCTCCTACTTAAAAAGAGCGATGCCAAACGTGTTTGTTGTAATATCTGGCCACTCTTTGCTAGTAGGCCACTGCTCTTATCACCACCTGATCTCTTTTTTCTTCCAGTGAATTTAGTTTCAAGCATAAGTTCTAGTCATTGGATATCTCATCGTAGCTGTTGACTAAAAAAATTAGTATGTCAACCTCTATAGGAATCATTGCCTCACATCCAAAAGTTAGGCTATAAGAAGTTTCTCTCATTGCCATCTTCGGAGTAATCTAATATGCCTAAAGAACCTTAGGAAGTTTGTTAATTCATACATCTTTGTGCTCTTTGAGCATCTTTTTGAGTGCCTTTTTTATGACCTTATTGGTAACCTCTATCTGCCCATTGGCTTTTAGGTGAGCTAGTGTTACGAACCTGAGGTCAATTGAGAAATCAGAGCAAAATTCCTTAAAATTCAAGTTATTAAATTGTTTTCCGTTGTCCGTGATCAACACTTGAGGTATCTCAAACTGGTAGATGATGTTTTGTTTAACAAATGTTGTGACCCTTTTTCTCTGTGATGGCGGTTAATGGCTCGGCTTCTATCCACTTAGTGAAGTGGTCAATAGCTACTATAACATACTTACTGTTAGCTCGAGCTGAGGGAAGTGGTCTGATAAGATCGAGTCCTATCTGAGAGAATGGCCAAGGGCTCGATAAAGAGGTTATGTTTTCTAGGGATTGTCTCATAATGTTGTCGTGCACCTATCACTCATGACAAGTTTTTGCTACATGTGTTGCGTCTTGTAAGAGTGTTGGCCAGTAGTACTCTTGCCTTAGAATCTTCTGAGTCATGGATCAAGCTCCTTCATATCTACCACACACCCCACAATGGATTTCTTATAAAATCCGAGCCACTTCTTCGGGTCTGAGGCATTTAAGATATGAAGTGTTATATCCCTGCTTGTACAATTCTCCATCAATAACAGTATATCTCACTGATTTTTTTTTTTACTTTTTTTGCCTTATCTTTGTCTTCTAAGAGCTTTCCTTCTTGAATATAAGACTTTATCTCTTCAATCCAATTAAGAGAAAAGTCCAATTGAGCTATGCAAGGTTGATCAGCACTTTCATCTGTGTTCTTTTGCTTCAGTACTTTGATTAGTACTAAGGCCGAGATGTGACCCTTGAAAGTAAAGACCAGTTTAGCTAACATGTCTGCTCTAGAGTTTTCTGACCTCGGGATCTATTTTACCGTGACAATCTTCAGAGTGCTTAAGAGCTGTTTAGCTTTTTCTAAGTAAGCTTTTATATTGTTCTCTCGAGCCATAAACTGTCCGTCTATTTGGCTGGCTATTAATTAAGAGTTGTAGTGGATGCTTAACCTTGTGATCCCAAATGCCTAAACCAACTTGATCCTTGCAATCAAAGCTTTAGTGACCTTAAAGCTAAATTTCAAGGAGTACATTACCTCGACCTCATCTGGGCTTATGAGGACAACCATAGCTCCTCTTTCTTGTGCATTTGAAGCTTTGTCAATAAAGAGGCTTCAGATTTGTTCAACCTTTTCCTCTTGTCTCTTACTTAGATGTTCTCCCATGATTTGGTAGATGAAGAGGTGTTTAGTTATTGATCTTTCAACTACGAGGTCTGCTAGGGTATACCCCTTTATTGTTTTCCTAGGCTTATAGCTAATGTCATACTTACTGAGCTCGACTGACCACTTCACTAACCGACCTGACATGTCGGGTCAGTGCAGAATCTATCACAAGAGCTGATTCGTTAGTACCATCACTTGATATGCCTGAAAGTACGGTAGTAACTTTCTCACCACCACTACTAGTGCTAGTGCTAGCTTCTCTGATGGTGAATATCTTATCTTAGTATCCAACAGTACCTTATTGATGTAATAAATGGGGCGATGAATCTTTTCCGCATATTCCTTTACCAAGACTAAGCTTACTGAATGATCGCTCACTGCCAGGTAAAGGTACAGCACATCTTATATTTCTGGGCTCGTCAGGTGTGGTAATGATGAGGTATCGCTTCAGTTCCTAGAAACTATGCTCATATTCCCTTGTTCATTTTATTTTCTTCCCATTTTTCATGATCTGAAATAAATGGATACATCTATTGGTTGCTTTGGATAGGAATTTGCTCAGCACTGCCAATCGTCCTGTCAAGCTTTAAAGTTCTTTGAAAGTGGATGAGGACTTTAAATCTAAGATGGCCTTGATCTTCTGTGGATTAGCTTCAATGCCTCATTTGCTGACTATATATCCTTAGAACTTTCTAGTTCAAACTTCGAATGCACATTTCTCGAGATTCAGTTTCATGCTATATCTTCTCATATAGAAAAATGTCTCTTCCAAGTATCCCGGATGGTCTTGAACTTTTAGAAATTTAGTGATCTTGTCATCCACGTAAAACTCCATGATTTTCTCAATTAGTGGCTTGAAAACCTGGTTAACCAGCCTTTGGAAAGTCGCTCCAGTATTCTTTAGTCCAAAGGGCATCACCTTATAATAATATAACTCATAATCAGTAATGAATGCGATCTTTTCTTGATCTAGCTCGTACATTCTAATCTGATTATACCCTAAGAATACATCTATAAAACTCAACAACTCGTGCCTACCAGTCGAATCTACTAGCTGATTAATTCGGGGAAGTGGAAAACTATCTTTGAGGTAGGACTTGTTCAATTCTGTGAAGTTCAAGCACATCCTTCACTTTTCATTTGCATTCTTAACCATTACTACATTCGACACCTATTCCAGGTAGTGCACTTCTTTGATAAACTTAGTCTTTAGGAGTTTATCTATCTTGGCTTGCACTACTTCTCTTCTTTCAGCATTGAATGGTTTTCTTTTCTACTTTACTAGCTTACATTGGAGATTGGTTGCGAGACCATGAGAAATCTGTCGAAGGTCAATCCCTGACATATCTTCATGTGTCCATGCAAACACGTTTACATGCTGCCTCAAGATGTCCTTAAGTTTAGCCTTCATCTTTATTTGTGAACATGATGAGTATTGAGGTTATCTTTTACTTCTTCTCAGTTCTTACATTCATAATGTGAATAATTAAGGTGATATTTGGCAGTGAATACCATGAATATATTTTTTGCTCTGTTTAAGTTTCTTGCTAATATAGTTCCACCTAAGATCACCATAGTTCGATCTTCGTGCAATTTTTCATTCCTAACTTCTTAGTCTAAAGCGCTGATCTCTTTGCCAGGATGGACTACGAAATTTGATAGGTAATTGTTTCGAATTAGCATCTCAATTTGATCTTTGAGATCAAAATATTCATCTATCAGATGTCCTACACTTTGGTAGAAGTCACAGTACTTATCCTTAGCACTTCCTTTTGGCTTAAACCTTATAAGGCAATGTTTCATCAATATGGTTCTTGCCTTTTAATTTCTTTATAGACTTGTGAGCGTAAGGCATTTAGGGAAGTGAAAATTTTATCCTCTTGGACAAGGACTACTCTTTTCATCTCATCCCTTCTCGGGGAGCAATATCCTCTAGAGGAGAATTCACATCTTCCATTCAGCATTTTATTTTACTCCTAATCCCGTCTGCCCTTTTTATTAAAGTCTAGAAAACTTCTTTTATCATCTCATCTTCTTCTCGAGTCGATCCTCAAATTTTGCTTCTCACCGTGAGGTAATAATCCAAGGGCTTTTGCTTTTTTTAGTTTAATGGCGATCTGATCTTCAATCTCAATCTAGTCCAACAACTTCCTCTGAGCTATTCATAAGTGATAATAGATGGCTTTCACATAACTATCCTCTATCTATTCGCAAGTCTTTCTTGAGACCTTCCAAAGCTAGAGAGTGATGATAAGCCCTCAAGTCCATCACTTTGTTATGGTATATTTTGACAAAGTTCATGAGGCTCTTATCCTCCCTTTGTTTCATGACCAATAACTAGCTAAGGCTAACAGTCGCCCCTCTGAACTCATTTATAAATACCTGATACAACTGCTCAAAATTGCATATACTACCATGGGTCAAGCTGGTGAACCACTTTCTTGCCTACCCCTCTAAGGTCAACGGGAACAAACGACACATCTGAGACTTATCCAACCCTTGAATCAAATCATCTCCCTAAAAAGATTTATACGCAAGGACGAGTTAGTTTTTCCTATAAAAGAGTTTATTTGCGGCATCTTAAACTTCCTGGGAAGAACAAGACTCAAAATCTTTTACGACAAAAGAGATTTGAAGTGTAATCCCATTCGCAGTGTAAGCTCATCATCCTTTCTCTGCTCTCTTCTTTTTTGATCCCTCAAATCCTTAATCAACTTTCTGACGCAGGCATCTAGATTGATGAAGCTCCTTCTTCGTGGTGGATTTAGCAGAGAGCCTTCTTTTCGCCATTTTGATTGAAGAACGTCCTCATGTCTTCTAGACCAGAACTATTATCCGATCCCTGCTTGCGAATAATCGCCAAATCATCTGGCGAATATTCGAATGCTTGTTTAGGTTTGTTAACAAGCTTGAAGGCAGTCTCACCACTTTGTGGTTCCTCAGGTGGATAATTTGCAATCTTTCTTTTCCCCTTCTCTACAGTCATGTATTTCCTTCTAATAATGTTTTGCCAGAATTCTGTTTCACCGTTCATGGTATGTGAATCATTTGAAATGTTGCTTTCCATAGCTTTCGCCTGTTTAAGTGTCTCCATCTTTTGAGAACCGGTTTGAAGCATTCTTTTTATCCTTGCCACTTTCTTAACCAAAGCTTGAATCTGTTAGTGTTTCTCCACATACTGCTTTTCATTCTCAGTTAGTCTCTTGGCCAACTATGCAGTTTTCGTGATATCTTGGTGCAATAACGAAGCATCTAAACCATGATTTGCACCCTCCAAGGTTAGTGGTTGATTTTTGACATCTTGGTTAATCGCTACTGTCTCCTCAAGGGTGTTATATGCAAATTTCCCCTTGTCGCTACTCGATTTCTAGTTGCATAGGTTTGTGAAGTTGCCATGGTCTTTCGTTAACAATGGTCTCTAACTTTTTGTTTAGTCTCCTCATAGACGGCGCCAAATGTTGATGTAGTAAAAATCCTCCCTTGGATTCAGCGCACTAGCAATAGTCTTCTTCTTCTTGCTTGTCAGTAGTTCAACCACTAGCTAATTTACGATCACGATTTGAAGTTGAAAGGGTGAAAAGTCAATTATCTGCGAAAATCCTTCGATGTTTAAATCAGGGTTTTGCTTTAAGAGATAGAGAGAGAGAAAAGGGAAAATATAGGCTTTCAAATATCAAAGTTTCATTATTCTTTACCTGATTGTCATTAACCTCCTTTTGTAGATGTTCATGTCTCTCAAATATAGCAGAATTCTGTGGAATCTAAAAACTGGTATCTCGTTATGCGAGAATCGCAGAAATTCCATTAAGTAAGCATCGACTCTCGAAATTCGTGGGATTACGTGCCCTTTTTTGTGGAATGTATCTATCAGGCTTTAGGATTCTTATTATGTATAGAGTTTTACTTGTTAGGAATCATTGTTAGGTTTCGAGACATTATTCAGCTCTTTATGAAACCCTACTTTGGGCTAGGGGTCTACTGGGCTTTATATACATTCTGGGCCATATCCTAACACAGAGAATGCTTGAAATCTGTGAGCATGCTTTTGTGAATGAAACATCAAGGGGTCCACCACTAGTGAGAACTAAAATCACTGGTCTTTTATAAAGCGAGCAACGGAGGTTATCAAGGCCATTTGTTGACCGGGCAAGAAAAGACTTACTTGATCATGATCTTTAATTTCTTGCATCAAATCCAGGCCAGCCACCAAAATTACAAAATTAACTTTTCTAGCTATATGAATAGCTTCACTAAACCCATCATTAGAATCACAAGGTACATCAGGGCAACCAGAAGTATAGTATGCCTTCTTTACATAAGCTTAAAGTCTTTTAAAAAGGCTCTTTAGGCTACTTGGAATTCCTGCGGCATTAAGGACCTCAAGAAATTATGCAAAGAAATTGAAGAAAGTAAGATCTTATAAGATTGAAAAACCACACCACACTACCACTCAAATTTAGCAAAATTCAAGTTTCATCATCATTTGTTACTTTAACAGATTTAAAATTCAGAATTATTTAAAACTAAACTGGTAAGCAAAAGAGAAGCATGAACCTTAATAATTTTCTATAGTTTTTTTGTTGTAGCAGTTCTAACCTACATAACAAGATAAGCGAAATCTCGAATGTGAACAAACTCATAAGCTTCTTCTGTTAGAAAAGGGGATCGTTATACAGAATATCTGAGAAATTCAAATATCAATGAAAGAAAAAATATTAGCATTATCCAAACTGTTCTAAGCAATTATCACTGTGTCGATGAATGGAAATGAAATATCAAACTCTATTATGTAATACTTGTGATGTCAGGCAGCTTGTTTGGGTAGCAAGCACTGTCTCAATTATGGTTGAAAGCAACCAACTGAGCAGCAATTGACCTTGCTTTCTCTAATGCAAATATGTTGGATTTTATGGTTGTAGTGATTTGTATTTCTTCATCAACTACTGTATTGAACTTCTCTGGTGTTTTCTTCAACCCATCAATGAAACTCTTTAGGTCATTCCCTCTAATTGCAAGCAAAACTTGAGCTTTCTAGTTTTATCTGTCTAGTTTGACAAGTATTAAAAAAGTCATGATATTGAGTTGATTTGCAGAGACTACTCCAATGGTGTTGATAGTGCTGGTGACTGAAGTTGGAGAACCAATCATGTTTGCCATAGATTAATGCTTGCTCTAATACCAAGTTAGAACATATAGTTTACTGCAAAAATATATAAAATGTAACTTCTGTATTTCACTCAATGTGTTTTACAATAGTAAGACAGTATATATATACAAGTGAGATCATAAAAACCTAGTTGGTTAAGTGTACAAAAGATCAAAAAATAAAACTCATCACAGCTGTTAAGTGTATTATTTTGTCTTGTTCTTCATATTGAGGCAAATGAGGTTGTTGGCAGTGTACCCAATTTCCAACCTTTTTAGACTTGCAGCTAAGACATTGTACACACCTCTGCTCTGCACAAAATGCTTTGCATACACACCTAGGTTTTTTCCTCAGCTGGCTTAACTGTATAAATAAGAGGATTATTGTGTTATGATGATGTAATTATTAATACAAATTATAAGGAATTGAAGAATTTTCATGATTTATCAAATTAATAATAAATATTAATAGTACAAAACTATATTAGGATGTTATTAATAGATAATTTGATAATGTTATTAAAGTAATATTATAAAGTGATTTACACAATGAACGCTTTGTATATTTTTTACTTTTTGATGGTGGAATTTATTTGCATGATTCTTAATTTGAAACCTTTTGGCTCATATAATAAAAATTTATAATGAGTAACAAATGACATAATAATTATCAAAGTGAAGAAGTAAATGTCAATTAACAAAATTTAAGTGATTCAATGTACTACATTATTCGTATATTTATTTAATAAAATTTTTAAACATACGCTTTTATTTTAAAGTTGATCAATGATAAGTTATGATAATAATAATAATGATATTTAAAAAAAAAAACTAAACTAAACTATTATAACAATAGTGCTATAGATACAAACTCTTATACAAACTCATTTATACAAATTGATTTGTACAGTTTTATATTATTGTTGAATATACTATATCTCATAGGAATAAATAAAAATTCACACATATATGTGTGTGTGTGTGTGTGTGTTTGTGTGTGAAATATTTAGTAACAATATAAACTTACACATTAATTTACATGAAAGAGTTTGTACTTATAACATTATTATTTTATTAAACAATATCTTATTTGTATCAATGATAATAAATGTTATCATGGTCGCATGTACTATATCTCATTGGAACAAATAAAAATTCATGTATGTGTGTGTGTGCGCGCGCGCGCGCGCCTGTGTGAAACATTCAGTAACAATATAAACTTACACATTAATTTACATGAAAGAGTTTGTATCTATATCATCATTATTTTATTAAACAATATCTTATTTGTGTCAATGATAACAAATGTTATCCTTATCAATTATACATCTTCTATGTATGACCAATTAGGATAATATATTGGTATCAAATCCATAATTGTCATAAAACACTCAAATATTATAAATTAAATGATAACAAAAATTAATGATAGTTAATCATACAATATGATATTTATTTATTTATTAACATATAACAAAATTATAATCAATTATATATAAATAAAGCAACACAATATTAAACAATATCTTGTGCTACTATGGTGTAGCATTTTTTCAAAGATATAGCTTAAAATTAATCACTTGGTTTAAATAATAGGTGGGTATTTCTTGTATAGGACCAAACACATTAGTGTTTGATGAGTGTAAATTTATATGGTGTGCAATTAATGCTCTTAATACTTTATAATTTGGGGTTTAAGGCCCAAAAAAAAGCCTTTAATGTTAAGATCTATGCTTGGTGCTTTTATCTTTTTAGGATACTTATTAAGGAGCATTTAATACAATTTAAATATCATTTATAATTTTGGGATTACATATTTAGATACTTATTCATATTTGTATTTTATTTTAATTTTCATCACGTTGTTGAAGTAAAATGTTGTGTGTAGAAAGAATGTTTTGATAATAAACAATGTTATACTCTTCAAATATAAACATCGTAATGAGCCCATCACTTGAATCCCAGTAAAGATGATCCTTTACATATCAATTATTGATCCTCTTAATATTAATAATGGGAACATTCGGGTTACATTTTTCGTAGAAAACAAACAAAGCCATTTCAAATGAGTCCAACCAAGCCAAAATTATTGACAATTTTGAATATATTTTATGAATTGGGTCACAACATTGCCTTGTCTCATCCCTTCGTTTGTTTGCAAGTGAATTATTAAATTAATTAACACAAGGACAACAGTAACTTTATTACGGAGAAAATCTCAAATAAACGTCCGAATGAATTGTTCAGGCAAGATTTGCTTGCATGCCCTCTGTTGCTAAACTATTCAAGATGGTTTTGAGGCCTATT
>JAXCLQ010024074.1:0-30364 GCA_035584115.1 Cedrela odorata
AGTTATGTTGAAAAACAAAAGCCTACTGAAATTTAGGCATTATGTGTTAGATGTTCTATTATTAATTAGATTAAACTGTCAACTTAAACAATCTTCTATCCTGTCAAAACGTACATTGGTTGAGTTGAATCTTTTTGTATTGCTTGCTAAGTTAGATGTGGATTAAACTGCACTAATTGCAACACATTTGTCCAACTACCAAAATTTTAGAATATGGATTAGCGTTTTGTTTAAATGGCCTTTATTGATGATCACCTTTAATGGTGTATAGATTATTCATGATGTTAATTTGAGCTATGTAGGCTTTGTCAAATTAAGTTAAATGATGGACAAATCTTGCTTTCGCAGCATGAAAAAGATAAATTCACTATGTTTAGTGTAGAAATTTTCCACTTGCACAATGGCTTAATTTCATCATGTTTACCTCTCCTATGAATAAAGCAGAGTTGATAATTTTGCTTTTATTTTGTGCTTGTTCAGTCTCAAGTAGCAAGTGAAGTCAACAAATGTACCCTCTGCTTTAGCAATCGCCAACATCCTATAGCCACACCTTGTGGTCATGTATTCTGCTGGTAATGTGTTGTCTTGATATTTCTTTTCTTTTTAGCACTGCATTGTATCAATCTCACTAGTTTTACTTTTAATTCTGGCATGTTCTATTTTTAGGAAATACATTATGGAATGGTGCAATGAAAAGCCAAAATGCCATCTTTGCCATACTCATATCACTTACTCGAGCTTAGTCTGCTTGTACTATTCTTAATTCTAACACCTAATTACAGTAAACTACAACTTTTGATTAAGCAACAAGAAGAGAACAAATAAAAATGTACAACATTTTTGAGCAAATCCGGGAATAAGTTACAAATTTAGAATACAAATATCCCACCCCGGTTCGTCATATGGTTGTAGTTGCATCCGATGTTATGTGATGAGTTTTCTCTTAACCTGGGAAGTTGAGATATTTTCCTATATATTATCAGTTATCATAGGGAATACTTGCACAAAGATTGCTTTAAGGCAATGCTTTGGCTTCCTCGTGGAGTTACAGATTTATCAAAATACAATTACATTGTATTTTATATGTGAATAGTATTTATACATTTAGAGGATAAAACTATGTTACTTCAGCTTTAATTATACTACTCATCAAATTTTTTTTCTTACATTATGGTTATATTTTTCAAGTGAGTTAAAAATCTGAGTGTTAAGTTTGGTAGCTAAAGTCTAATATCCTACATTGATGGGATATTAGTTGGGTGATTTGTGTTTGGCTTATAAAAAGAAATAGTGTGTTGTTATTTAGGCATTTCAAATTAAATATCAATCGAGTCCAAGTAAAATATTAATTGAATTCATTTATATGAGTTTAATTTCATATAGGACCTTTTAGTTTATATTTTTTTTCTTTTTGGTTCCTATTTATTTTTAGGTTTTACAATTTAGTTAAATTTTTTTAATTACTTTGTTAGAAGATAGTAAAGTTTTCAACATTGTTTAAGGACGTAGATATTTATATTGAACCTCATTAAAATTTGTATTCTCTTTTTATTATTATATTTATTAGTATTCTGATTTATATTTATTATATTTCAATAGTTATAATTACTAGTTGTATGTTAGTAAAATAGAAAACTTCTGTTGCATAACAAGTGGTAATAGAGTTGTAAGTTTGGTATAGTTTTGGTTATTTAATAACTATTGAATATAATAGTTGGTTTAGAGTCTAGGCATTATTGTAGGATAGTTACAATAAAGAGAAATTTTGTTCTAAAGGAATTGTCTCTTAATTATAATTCATTTGTATACTAGGCTGTAGTATAAAGCAGTAATGAAAGAAATGGTAGCATCATCGTTCACACTGGCAAAGATAACATCAGTTACAAATGCAAAAATTGATGTGGAAAAATTTGATGGTCTAAACAATTATGACCTATGGCAAAGTGAGGTAACGGATGACTTGTGTCAATAAGATTTAAATATAGCTCTAGAAGAAATAAAATCAGATGATATAAGGATGAGAGACTATGAGAGATTGAAAATAAAAGTTTGTGATATGATTAGCACTTATCTTTGTAGAGAACAAAAATATCCATTCATAAAAGAGATGTCTGCTAGTAAATTGTAGAAGGCACTAGAAAATAAATATATTAGAAAAAACATTGAGCATTAGCTTTATTTGTTGAAGAGAATTTATCAGCTTCAATTAAAATCAAGTACAAGTCTTTGTAATCATATTGATAACTTTAACTGTTTGATATCAAATTTTTTTGAATTTGGATAAAATCTTCAAAGATGAGCTAAAAACTTATGTTGTTGATAAGATCTTTTCCTGAAGAGTGGGATCATTTGTGTATTATACTTATTCATGGTAAAGAAAAAGTGTCATTTGAAGAAATGTGTGCAGCATTACACAATTATGAAATTCAAAAGAAATATCAAAAAGAGAATAGGGATGAGTCAGAGAACCACTTACATCAAGGGTAAGAAGTTAGAGCCATAAAAAAAAGGGGGGGGGGGGGTAGGGGAGGGAATACCACAGTTGAAGAGAAAAGCTAGTAAAGTTGAATGTGTCTTTTGTCATGAAAACAGGCATTGGAAGAAAAAAATGTCGAAAGCTGAAAAAAAAGAAAAAGATAAGAGCACGACTACTTATGATGCATTTTTAGTTGAATAAGGTGAAGACGTAACAAATTTTTCATTGGTTAGTTTTCCATCAATATCTCGGTCTGATGAACAAATATTGGATTTGAGTTGCACTTATCATATGTGTCCTTACAATGAGTGGTTCTTTAATTTCGAAGAGTTAGATTATGGAGTTGTTTTTATAGGTAATTTATAATTATTGTAAAACAACTTGGATAAGTTCAATCCGATTAAGGAATCAAGATAGATCAATTAAAGTTTTGATAAATGTTTGGTATGTACCAAATTTGAAGAAAAATCTTATTTCTTTGGGTGTCTTACAATCTAACAGTTGTTATGTGTCAATTAAAGATGGAATTATAAAAGTTACTTTAGGTGCTCTTGTGATTGTGAAAGGTACAAGAAGAAATAACTTGTATTATTACAATGGTAGTATGGTTACTAGATCACCAGCTGTAGTTTCAAATAAGAATGTTGATTCAAAGATGGTTAGGTTATGGGATATGTGTTTGGGGTTTGTAGGTGAAAAATTCTTATTGAGTTTGGTGAAACAAGGCTTATTAAAAGGTGCAAAAACTTGCAAATTAGAATTACGTGAACAATGTATTCTGAGAGAGAAATGAGAGTAAAGTTTGGCATACTATTTATAATACTAAAAGTATTCTTGATTATGTTCACTCTAATGTGTGGGGACCTATTGAGACAACATCTTTGGGAGGTATGTACTATTTTATTAATTTTGTTAATGACTTTTATATAAGAGTTTAGGTGTATGTTATGAAGACTAAGGATGATATGCTTAATACTTTCCTTAAGTGGATAAAGATGGTTGAGACACCAACTATCAGAAATATAAAGTAGCTCAGATCAGATAATGGTTGTGAATGTTATAGTGATCATTTGAGAAAGTGTGTCAAGATGAATGTATTGTACAACACTTCACAATCAGAAATATACCACAATAGAATAGGGTGGTAAAAGGCATGAACTAAACATTACTAGAGAAGGTTTAGTGTATGTTATTCAATGTTGGGTTGGGTAAAGAATTTAGGGTTGAGGCTATGACTTTTGCCAGTTATCTCATTAATTGACTACCGTCGACAGTGGCTGAAGGAAAAGTCCTTTAAAGGTATAGTCTAGAAAACTTGTTAATAATTATGATTTTTTACATGTTTTTTTGTTTTACTGCTTATTATCATGTGAGAGAGTTCAATTTATATCATAAAGCCAAGAAAGTTGTTTTCATGGGAATTACTTCGAGGGCGAAGAGATATTGTTTTTGTGTTCAAGTTTGAGAAAAATTATGTTTAGTAGAGATGTCATGGTCTGGAAAACCTATTAATAATTATGAATTTTTACATGTTTTTGGTTCCACTAATTATTATCATGTGAGAGAGTCTAAGTTAGATATAAAGCCAAGAAAGTTATTTTTTATGGGAATTACTTCGAGGGTGAAGGGATATTGTCTTTGGTGTTCAAGTTTAAGAAAAATTATGTTTAGTAGAGATGTTATCATTTATGAATCTATCATATTGAAGAAAATAGAACAACAGAAGAATATTGATAGTATTGTAAAAGATGTGAAGCATACTCAAAAGCAGACGAAATTTAAGACAACTATTAGTTCAACTTAAATTGTTGTAACAAATGATAATACTCATCTGATAGAAGAGGTTAGTGAAAATGAATAAGATGTTTCCACTTAAGAACCTTGACAGCAATAAGAATCAATTGCAATTAATAGGCCAAGACGAGAGATTTGTAGACTTACTTGATTTTCGAATATGGTGGCCTATGCATTTTCAATTATAAATGATAATATTTTTTCCAATTATAATAAGAAAACTGATAAGTGGAAGAAAACTATGAATGAAGATATGCAGTTTCTTTGAAAAAATAAAACTTAAGAGCTAGCTCAATTATCAGAGAATAAAAAAGCAATTAGGTGCAAATGGGTATATACAAAGAAAGATGAACTTTTGAATAAGATTGATGTTTGCTACACAGCAAATTAGTGGCCAAAGGCTATGCTCAGAAGTAAGAGATTGTTATAATAAGATATTTTCTCTAGTTGTTAAACACTTTTATAGTAGAATCTTGTTTGTCTTGGTAGCCCAATTGGATTTGGAACTTGTTCAACTAGATGTAAAAACTTCATTTTTACATGGTGATTTAGAAGAGGAATCTATATGACTCAATTAGGAGAATTCAAGGTTACTGGTAAGGAAAATTGGGTTTGTAAACTAAAAAATTCACTTTATGATTTGAAACAATCTCTGAGGTAGAGATATAAACAATTTGATTGGTTTATGATGTGTTATAAGTACACTAGAAGCAAATTTGATAAATGTATGTATTTTTTGTAAGCTACAAGACGGGTCTTATTTATCTGCTCTTGTATGTTGATAATATGTTGATAGTTTCAAGGAATGTTAAAGAAATTAAAAAGTTGAAGGCTCAATTGAATTAGGAATTGTAGGTGAAGGATTTGAATGAAGCCAAAAAGATTATCGATATGGAAATTAGTAGAGATAAAACAAAAGACAAGGTTTCTTTGACTTAGAAATAATATCCGAAGAAAGTATTACAACGTTTTGGTAATACTGATTTGTTTAAACTTGTAATTACCTCACATACTAATTATTTCAAGTTGAGTGTATCATTATTGTAGAACCTGTAAAATTTGACATAACTTAAATTAATTAATTTTTGACATGAGTGATAAATTTCCATACGTTAGAATTCAGGAAAACCTAGTTAAACCATGCGCGTATAGTGAAACCTAAACCCAAGCATAAAAGGCTATAGACATATATAGATTTAAGTAAGTGATTATTATTTTTATTATTTTATAATAAGTACAACTAACCCAAGGACTAGAATAAAGAATTTTTAAATTTTAAGTGGTGAAAATGTGAAATCACCAAAAGTTAGGGAAAAAATGTGGGGTCAACATTAAAATAATTATATTATTATATTATGGCTAATGAAGGTTCTAAGTAAAGCCTAAATCATTACTAAGTGAAGGCTAATAGTATTAAGTAAGCCTAAATATCATTTATGTAAATATTAGGCCAAATGGATAATTTTTTTTTAAAAAAAATCGAGCCCAAGCCCATTTTGCTATATTTAAGTCTCAATTTATCTAGAATTTTCTACCATTATCTAGCAATATTTGGACAAAATTCGTGCAAAGGGAGAGAGGAGGCCAAAAATATGACAACAGAAAATATAAGAAGCAAAACCTTGAGTTTTAGTGGAGCTAGGTGGGAATCAAACCAAGCAAGGAAGGAAGGGAGGCCAAACTAGCTGGAGAATAGAAGGAAAATAGAGAGAAAAGAGAAAAGGAAGGGAAAGCAAAGGAAGGTAAGTGTTAAGTATATTTGTGTTTATTGGTTCTAAAGCTTTAATTGTTGTTTATGTTGGATTGAGGTTGAATTTAAGCTATGACATGAAATTTTAGTTATGCTATGTGTGAATATCATGAAAAGGAATATATATATATATATGTGTGTGTGTGTGTGTGTGCGCGTGTGTGTGTGTGTGGGGTGTTGATGTTAAACAATGTATGGAAACTAAACTCATAATAAAATGTGTCACCAAAAATTTCGGTCAAAATACATTGCCGATTTCGAACGGCACACATTTGTTGGAAACTTAGAATGTAAAATGTTGAATAAAATAGGTTTTAGAACAAAGTCAGTTAATGACTTGGGTAAAAATTTAGATGTGAATATAATAGACAATTAAAACCATATTGAGGTTTTATTAGGTGGCAAATCCAAGCATAATATGTATATTTATTTATTAGATAAATATGTTATATTAAATCTTAATGAGAAATCGTTTAATTGTAGGTTAACAACCAGAACAGTTGACGTCAATACCTTGAATCGAGTAGAATAAATCATAACCAGTGAATGGATAATCTATTTTTAAATTTTTTTATTTTTTTAATAAAATATTATTTATACAAAACGTTTGATTTATGAATGTTTTAAAAAATCAATTTAAATTGAATTGTTAAGTTGTTGTGGTAAATCTAGTGTTTTAAATACTGTTCATGAATGAAATTTTATATGTTGGAGTAAGAGTAATGTTTAGAAAATGTGTTGAATATTCATACACTATTTCTATAGATGGATGATTTGTGATAAATTAAATTTTATGATTAAATGACTCGTATGATGAAAATGCTTTGTGAATTATATGTGTTGAGATTGTTGGTGCAATTACTCAATTTGAGTGTGTCCGTGCACGAAGATATTATATGATCTATGAGGGATGAACTAATAAGAGTGAACTTTTCTATTATAAGTAGACCTCGAGGGATGAACTATTATGGGTGAGCTTCTTGAGATGTTATTGCTGAATAAGTGAATGTTTGACACTGCATTCACTTATCTAGGCTAATGTTAATGAGAAGGCTAATAAAATTGTTTTATATGTTGGTACAGAAAAACTCGTTAGCAGGTCTCGAGATATCTAACGAGGATGTCTGAAGGGATAGTTTTTTGGCAAGCCCAGAAATTATACTTAAACATCCATAAATTTTTATACAAGAAATAGTTTTATTCTATTTTATTTATTAAAATGATTGTATTTTAAACTGTTATGGATTATTTATGTTTTAAAATTTACTCTCTTACTCCATAATATTTGTTTTTATTACTTTATTTTAATCCATTCACTGGGTTCTAAGGACTCACCTCCCTCACCTTTCAGTGTGTAGGATTAATAAGTAGTTGGAAAGAAAATAGAGATTTTGGGATAGTAGAGACACAGGCAAAAAACAATGGATACACACTACAGCCTTTAGGGCATATGTGTCTATTATGCATTTGAGAGATATATATGGGTTAGACATGAGCATCCTCAAATATATATATATATATATATAAGTTGCATAATTTATTTTATTGTACCAAAATTTTGTAATACATTGAAAATTTTCTATATAACATTACTAGATTCACTACATTAAGTGATTTATGCATTATGATTAACAATGTTTGCTTGATTTAAAAACCAAATGTATGCATTCATTATGTAGAGAGAGTAAGGCTTAGGGTGACGGTGGAGTCCATTACCTACCACTAGCATCTCCGAGTTGGAGGTGTTACAAAAGTGGTATTAAAGCATGGTTTAAAGGTTGGTGACTACAATAGAGAGAGCGTTAGTATCTTGTATGTGGTATGCCCAGGAATACACACATGCAAGAGCTACCTCTTCGGTACCCTTATTCCTCGTATGGTGTCTTATTCCATATAGTGTAATAATGATTTGTGAAATCATTTAATATCTTTTTATGTAGTAGACTATTCTGGATCCTTATTGTTTAATTGAGATAATGTATTGATTTGGTTGAATTTTAATCTCGGCAAAATCATATTAGTTTCTATTACGAGTAGGCCAAGTTTGTGTAAAGAGAATTGAGAGTGTTAACTATTTTGTTCCATGATAATTTCGCTAACATATAATGTCATCTTATAGTAGATCAGAGATGATGAACTATTACGAAAGGCAAGGTTAGATCAAATATCAATTATATCGCCTATAGAAAAGTGAGAGGGTGATATAAAAGAGTTGTTCATGATAGAATAGAGTGAGAAATGAGATGTACTAAGGTGTAAGAAGAAAAATAGAATAAAGATGTAGCACCTAAGATAAAGCCATCAGAGGACTATAGATAAGTTAATTTAATACTATGTGTAGTAATTGTGATAATACAATGTGTATTATTTTGTTAAAAGTAGGAACTGAAAAAGGAAAGGTAATTGATATGGTTGAAATTAGAGTAGAGTCAAATAATTAGAATGTTAAAAAATTTAATGTTGCGATCACTAGGGATAACAATTGAAAACTTTAGATAAATAAAAGTTGATATAAAAAAGTCAATTAGAAGAAATTTATATGTATAAAACTGAAATTTATTTTTGAGTTATGAGGTTAACTTAGTAATGTGAATCAACTGAGTATATGGCTTAAGAGTATAAAAGAAGTTTGAATTTGTCAAATGTAGGGGCTGAATAGAAATAGATTTTGAAGAAAAGTTGAAAAAGAACTAGAAAATGAGGGTTATGGCACATGGATTAAGTCCTAGAGAGTTGTGTAAAGAAATAAAGTATGGAATGGAAAGTCTTGGTAGAATATCAAAAGAATAAGAAAATCAAAGTGCTTAGAGTTGATAATGAAAATGGAGTATTGCGACAGTCTTTTTGATGAACGGAAAGGTGACCCGAGCATGCTCTGTTTTCGTGAGCAGCAGAAGCGCGACACACGAAATCGACTTTCTGGCGCTTGACCACCGTAGAGAAGCCATGGCCATCTTCATAGACCTACGGAATAGGCCCCAAACTGATCTGGACATGACATATGCATGTTTCAGCTTTCAAAATGATACTCTGTTTAAAATTTAAATCACAAGCTTTGAAGTCTTACTTCTTTGTTGTGATCCGGTGCAGTAAGAGAATACCTTCGCTTACTTCCTCAGGTGGTCCATACGTCGAAGTGATGATGTCGGTTCCAGCTTATCTAGGATCTTCAAGCTTTGGTTTAAACTTCAACAAGCTTACTAAGCTTTCTCTCTCTAGATGCTCTCTTCTTTCTCCTCTGTTTTTGCCCAAGTTCACAATCAAGCACAACTAAGCTTGCTTTACTAAACAGCTCACGGTTAAAGAAGAAGAAGATACTCTTGGTTTTTTACAAAATCCAGTGAAGAAGTAACCATCTTTTAAAAACAGAGAAGTGTGTAAAAGGCATTATGTATTCTGTATATATAAGCTTAACACACTTAAGCTTTGTGTTTATCAAATCCTATTTAGATAAAGTTCCACCGAATCCACCTAAGCTAATTAACCCACTAGCATTTCCAAATTATTAAAATGAATTTAATGCAAAATTATGAGTCATCGTTTAGGTCGGTTATGTGCATTGATTACTCTTAATCAATTGCATGTATTACAATAATACACATATACATTAATACATTAATACATAATTAATATAATATATATATATATATACATTAATCAAATTAACACATATATATATTTATATTAATAAAGACAGAGAATTAATCATATATATATAAATATATACATTCATTAATAAATATCTAATATATATATTATTATTACTCTAATAATATATACATATATATTAACAATTAATATTAAGATATTTATTATTATACTAATATAATTGATATTTATATTTTATGATTACTTTAATCACATTCAAATATAATATCTATATATTAATATCACAATACTCGTAAATCATATTTATAATATCCCATAATTAAACCAAAACATTTCTCACTCATACGCATGCTAGTGCGTCAAAACTTGAAAATATATTTTTTACAATAAAGAATTAAATTGCTATCTGATCAATATCTATACAATATCATTAACCAATTAATGATTAATGTATAATAACAATAGCCATCATCATCAAGTAACCGACTGTGTGTGTGACTTCTTGGGTTCACTGCGAACTAGACATGGGTGATTACGAACTCTTTCGTATCACTTTAGTATAACTTTTTGTAACCAAAGTTTTCACTAATTATGTGCAACCTCTAGCAAGATGCCACAACCCCCAGACACTAACGAATCCAAATAGTCGTACGTTCATATGGTAGAGTTCCTTTGCTGTTAACTCCCAATTGAGTACGGATTATGGAATCGTCAAACCCCTAACTCAATCTTAGGAACAGGGTCTCGAATCATATACGGGAATCATATATCCGAAAACACCTTTTCAGAAACACGTACTCTGGCCAAAAATTTCATTTCCCATGTATGACATCCCCACCTAAGATTTCAAGCTTAAATATTTGAGCCAACAGATTCTATCTTGGTCATCACTTGTCCTCATACACCAAGAACATATTATTAACAAGCTTCTTTCACTAGGAATGGCTAGCTCGGTGCCATATATACAAGTGAACGATGTGCCTCAATGCAGAGGGCAGCCGTGACACCTCAAGTCAAAGAACCAATTGTACACTAATACGGCTCTATGATGTATCATTGACTATGGATAATCACCCATGTGATTCGTCACGTTTGGTCACGTTCAGTAACCCATTCTCCAACGTATTACTCATGTTTATATTCTTGTGACATGAGACTCGTCACCCAACTATTGCATCAAATACTAATCCTTGGCAGCATCACACATGCTAGTCATGAAATGTCATATTCCCATATGATAATACCTCAATCGAAAACTGATTCGGATGTATTTAAATCAGACTCTGTACTTATATCTACAACTTCTTGATAGAGTCATGACGTCATAATATATCACGGGGTCTCATTTTACATTTTATATGCAATATATATATATATATACGCAAATGAATATGTAAAATGATATAAATACCATTTTATTAATCATAAACTAATTTATAATTAATTAAAAAATTATATATACATGAGGATGATATCCCTAAACCGTATGATACGATTGGTTCTAGGGCATATCTCCAACATTTGATACTACAAGAAAAATAGAATTGTAAAACAAGACTGTTAGGTACATATAGAATTATGAGGTATATACCTCCAACAAAACGATTGACTGAAAAGTTAAATAAGATTTTAATGGAGAAAGAAAGGTGCATACTATTGAATATAGAACTCTCAAAAAGGTTTTGAGCTACAACTATGTTAATAGCATATATATTTACTGAATAGATGCATGATAACAACTGTAAATTTCAAAATTTCCTAAGAATTATGGTTGAGGATATTCTTCTAGTTTAAGTTATTTAAGGATCCTTGGGTTTACTATTTAGGAACACTAATGACAAGAGAAGTACATCCTAAAGCAATTTAGGGAATTTTCGTAAGATATTCTAGAGAAGAAAAAGGCCATGAATTATGACGTCATGATGATTTTTCAAGTAAGGATGAATTGGTTTACCCCACAAGGCAAGAATTAGTTTTAGAGTTGAAATGAAATTCTAAAGGCTCTTAAAAGAATAAAAAAAAATAACACACACACACACACACACACACACACACACACACACATATATATATATATACATTAAGAATTTATTTGTATAAGTTAGTTCAACAATGAGAGAAGGTGATGTTGCTTCAAGTAAGTAAATAGAGACGACAATAAGATATGGCATCTAATACTAGTAAATATTAGTGAAAGAGAACTTAAGAAAAATTATACAAATAAGAATTTCTTGATGATGTAAATTTATGTTCTAGATTACTGTTAAAATAATATTTTCTATATACAAAGTCATTTATTAAAAACTATTTACAAAATCAAAAGGTTATATTGGATTTTAGTTATTACTTGTAAGGGGCTGGTATAGATTTTATTATTAGGTAATGTGAGATATTTCTCTCGATTATGGATGATTTTCTAAGGAAAATATAAGATTATATATTGAAAACAAAGACATCAGGCACTTGAGGAGTTTAGAGAAAGGAAAAGTAGGAAACATTAACAAGTTAGAAGGAAATTATAGACATGTACGATTTAATGATGAGTTTGATGGTATATCACGAATTAGGAAGAAAATAATTTTGGAAATCGTGAGATAAGAACTAGATATTGAATACATATTAAAAAATAACCACTTTATATTCTTAAGTTACATTCTTATTAAGACTTAAATAAGTGGTGAGAGTAATAACGGATGCTAAAGATTGAATGTCCAAAAGTTTGTCATATATATATAACTTGATTTTTTTTAATTTTATGTCAGCAATTAAATAGCTAGAGAATATTTCGGTATGGACAAATATATAAATTCTTTAGAAGATATATATATATATATATATTGCAAGTAGTACTAGCTAGGCAAAGCAGGAATTGAGAAATAGTATTCGAGGAACTTAGGGAATATTGAGAAGAAAATATGATATTCAAAAATTAAATCTATGAAAGAAATATATTGATTATTATGAGTTAAATTTGGAGTAGCATGTATAGTAGTATTATAGCATAGAGGATTAAGAAATAGTGTTAGTTAATTATTGAATAAAAAATTTTATTGGTGATAGTAATTTCAATTTCATTGGAAACAAATATTGAAGCATTTATGAGGTTATAAAGGATTGAAAGATCTTTCACAGAAAACAATTATGAAAAAAAGGATTTAATAATCAAATAGAAATCATGGTGATAATTAATAATGTTTTCATGCTGATAATATTGGATGACGAATTTGTAGATGAATTGATTTTGATTTGAGTCATGCATTTCATACACATCTAAATAGAGTATTATTAAGAACTAATACGTTAAGTGAAGTAAATGGATTTATGGAATAAGAAGAAATACGATTCTATGTATATCTTAAGAACAAAAATGATGAGATAGAGCTAGATTGATCTTAGCCAAACTCAGCAGGAAGAACAAAAATTGGGAAGAAGTGATTATTCCAAATTAGGGACAAAAATAATTTTAATCTTTCTACCTTACCATTCTTCTACCTTACCATTCTATACCACTGTTAGGCCACAAGAGAATTGACATCATTCAAACTTCTCAATAATGATTGACTTAATCAAAACATCTGCTAGGTTATCATTGGTGCATATTTTCTACATGTCTATACTTTCATTCACCACCACTTCTCGAATAAAATGGTATTGAACACCTATGTTTTTTGTTTTGGAATGAAATGTTGGATTCTTTGCGATGTGTAAGGCACTCTGACCATCACAAAATAAGTATATCTTTTCTTGTTTGTGCCTGAGTTCCTCCATAAGCCTTCTAACCTAGATTGCTTCCTTGCATGCTTATATAGCTGCCATGTATTCTGGTTTTGTTGTAGATAATGCTACCACACTTGCAATTTTAAAACCCAACTCATAGCTCCTCTTGTAAGTATAAACACATAGTCAGTAGTGGATTTCCTTTTATCAAAGTCATTTGCATAATCTGAGTCTACAAAAATCTCTGACAATACATTATGATCCTCCATAATATAAGTAACATCTAAGGTCCCCTTGACATATCTCAGAATCCTGTTAACAGCATTCTAATGCACTCTGCTAGGATTTGCCATAAATAGATTGACTGCTTCTACTGCTTGTGCAATATTCGGTCTTGTACATATCATGGCTAACATTAATCTTCCCATTGCTGATCATATAGTACTCGAGACATTTTTATTCTCTCTGTTTCATTGTCAGGACACATTAATAAGGATAATTTATAATTCATACGAAGAGAGATAGAAATTGACTTACAATCTTGTATGTTGAAGCATTGTTAGATTTTCTTTAAATAATTTTTCTAAGAAAGACAAATCTTCTAGTCTTTTCTATCTCGGTGAATCTGCATTCTTATAATTTTATTTGTTGGTCCTAAATCCTTGATATCAAATTCCCTACCTAATTGAGCCTTCAATTCATGGACTCGATCTTTGTTGAGACCTGTTACCAACATGTCTTCCACATACAACAGTAAAATGATGAAATTATTATCACCAAACCTTTTAAAATGCGCACAATGGTCGAAATTCAATGTGTTATATCCAAGGCTAATAATGAAGGAATCAAATCTCTTGTACTAACAACTCAGCGCCTGCTTGAGACTGTACAGAGATTTGGTTAACTTACAAACTAATTTCTTTTTATCTTTTTCTTTAAAACCCTCTGGTTGGAGCATATAAATTTCTTCTTCAATTTCCTCATGAAGAAATGCAATTGTTACATTGAGTTAATCTACATATAAGTCAAATGTAACACATAACCAAGATTACTCTGACTATAGTAAGTCATACAGTAGGTGAAAATATTTCATTAAAATCAATGCCTTCTTTCTGAGCATGCCCTTTAATCACCAATCTTGCACGATATCACTCTACATTATCATCTTTATTTCGCTTGATCTTGTAAACCCATTTGTTTCTAATGGTTTTCCTTCTGTATGTTAGTGGCACAAAATCCCAAGTCTTATTTTTATAAAAAGTTTTAATTTTTTTTTGCATTGCTATTATCCATAATGTGTATCTAAGCTACTCGTTGCCTCCTGAAAAGTTCATAACTCCCTATCTTCTGTTTAAAGACAGTATGCAATATTACCCTTCATAATGTATTATGATTGTCAATATGGTGTTCTTCTCTTTGAGTTAATCGTCAAACTTTTGAAACTTCAAACTCAACTAATTATTCTTTACGCTCTAGTATTACTTTAAAAAAATCTTTATGTTTTAATTTTCCTTCTTCTTGAACTATAATAGTCTCTATTTTCCCATTTCAGTGCTATTGTTATTCTTCTTTCATAGTTTATCTTCTACAAAAACAGCATCTCTACTGATAATAAGTTTGTGGATAATGGGATCCCACAAGTAATACCTCTTTACTCTATCAACGTATCCTAAGAATATGTATTTCCTAGATTTTGGACCTAGCTTTGTCATTTCTTGGGAATTACAGATCACATACACAGGACTTCCAAATATATAGAGGTTGGAGTAGTCAGCTAATTTGCTAGTGCACATTTTCATCGGTGTCTTCAACTAAATTGCTATTAATAATTTCTGATTTATTAGATAATAGACGATATTAATAGCTTTAGTCCAGACTTAGGTAATTTTATTGATCTCAACATTGCCCTTATTTTTTTCAACAAGGTTTTGTTCATCTGCTTTGTCACCCCGTTTTGCTGAGGAGTGTATATCGTAGTGAACTGTCTTCTGATTCCTTCTTGTTAACATAATGCATCAAATACATCATTGGTAAATTCTTCTTCATTATCCGTTTTAAGACATTTGATCTTTTTTTTTTTTTTTCAGATTCAAGTTTTATACACACTTTAAAGACTTTGAAGACTTCAAACACATCTCCCTTCCTTTTGATTGGATACATTCAACATCTTCTAGAATAGTCATCAATGAATGATACAAAGTACTTTAATCCTCCTAGGGACTTAACTAGTGATTATCAAACATCTGAATGAATTAACTCTATAATACATTTTCTTCTAAAACTGTATGTGCTAAACTTCAATCTATGCCACTTACAAATAACACATTGTTTACAAAATGGTAAAGACACCATTTTGAGTCCAAGAAGTAGCTTCTGTTCTAAGAGAATATTCAAACCTTGTTCTGACATATGTCCAAACTTTCGATGCTATATCATTATTGATTCTTCTCTATAATTTGAAGATGAGACCGATGCCTCTACTTCTTGTAATGTTTCTCCGTGCAACATATACAATTTTGTAATTACTTTTTCCGCCTTCATTATTACAAGCTCTCTTTTTACTATCTTCATAATCCCATTCTGAATATGAGTTTTACACCCAATCACATTCAATTGTCCTAAAGACAATAGATTATTCTTTGGGCTTTTCACATATCGTACCTTCTAAATGATGAGAGTCATGCCGTCATGCATGTTTAATTTGATAGTCTCAAAACCGATAATCTCTAAGGCATGATCATCTTACATGAATACACGTCTTCTTAAGATAGGTTTGTATTGATGGAATCATTATCTTGGAGAGGTCATGTGCAATGTCACTACTGAATCCATGAGTCGTACATTAATAAATTTCTTTTAACTTTTAGTAACTATTGTCACCTCGTTATCCAAGATTTCTCTATTTCTCGAAGTACTTGCCATATTTTCTTGAAAACTTGTATCTCATTCTTCTTGTTTTTCCAATACTCATTTTTCAGATGCTTGAGCTTACCACAACTGTAACTTTTAACTTTTTTCTTACTTCTTAATTTTAATCTATCATGATTTTGACTATCATTAGAGTCATGTTCTGTTCATCTCCTCTCATTACCGATAGAGTATTCTATTGATACGAACTTGTCCACCTATCTTCCTTATTTTTATGCCTATTTTCTTCTTCTTATACAGCCACTATTATGTCGTTGAAAACTAGGTTAATGAAGAAGGTGCCTTGAGTTGTCAAGTTAATAATGAGTTTATCATACAAGTCAGGTAGACTTTGAAATAGAAACTCCGTATGTTCATTTTCCTCTATTTTATAACCTAACAATGTGAGTTGCAAAAATAAAGTTTTTATAGTGCTGATGACTCTGTCACTATTGTTAAGTCTGACATCCGAAAAGTGTAAAACTTTCTCTTAAAAAATGTTTTATTGTGAAGTGATTTTCCCTTATATAACTTTGTGAGAGTATCTAATATCTCTTCTTGATAATACCTCATTAGCTAATTCCAAGTAGAGATTAATCATTGCATCCTCATTTATTTCATTCCACTTATTTTCATTAATGATACTCACAAATCTATCTTCTATAGCCGCCAAATACTTATCTTTTCTCAAGATTACCTTCATTTTTATCTTCTACAATGAGAAATTGCTCTTATTGAATATCTGAATTTCAAACTTTACTGTTATAGTTTCGATTTTACTCAAACTCAATCCCATTATTTCACTACAAATAGTAATGCATACTTAAATAGTACCGAAATATTTAATAGTATTAAGTGCACTATGTGAACGAGGGGGTGCGGCAGAGGCGCAATGCGCGGCATCTGTTCTTGGGCTCGCCACTACCACGAGGAAGCTACGGCTGTCATATGGACTGTGCAAAAAACTTCCAAAGGACCATAACATGTACATATGCATATTTTAAAATTTAAACATTTTAAACATAAAATACAAATATTAGAAGTCATACTTCTTTAAATTGATTTTCTGGAAAAGCAAGTCAAACTCCTCACCTACCTCTAAGTGTATCTACACGTCGGATTGGTGAAGACGGTTCCGGTTTCGTGATGGAATTGCTAAGCAATTGATATTAGCTTCACTAAGCCAATATTTGTTTCTCTCTTATGCTTAACAAGCACACGCCCTTAGACTTTTCTTTCTTTTCAAAAACAAAGCAAAACAAGCTAAGCTAAATAAAATTGAAGCTCTCAGTTTTTCCAATTTCAAAATGAGCTTCTGGTTTTGTTAATGGAAAGGTAGCACTCAATTTTGAAAAAACAAGCTCATGGTTTCACTTTTGAAAAAGCCTTCTCACACATGCATTAGTCATTGTCTTTTATAGCTTTTTATAAAGACTTAACAATTAAGTTTTTAGCAATTCAATTTGGAATTGAATTCCATACGTGTAAGGTTTACATTTGGCTTTTTTCCATTCACAAATGATTTAATGCTATGTATGTTGCAAAGTTCAAATTGAATGCAAAATCAATTTGAATTCTTACTTACACATATACACCTTTAATTGCTTTTAATTTATTTGAAAACAAAACATAAAGCCATGTGTCAAGCTTTGATTGGTTGTTAAATTTAATATTAATCAAATTAATATATTAATATATTATAAGAGATATATATATATATATTGGGTATAATCTAGTATGCATAAGGCCCACAAGAATAAAGGCTCGAAATGGCCCTATAGGAAGAGATGAGTGGTGTTCTAAAACCAACTGCTACCTAAAAAAAGCTATTTCAAGTGATAGGGAGCTTAGGTCTTGTTTGGCAAAAAGAAGGAAGATATCTAGAGTCAACATAATAATAAAGGGTATGGCAAGAACTTCAAGAGAGATAGGAATTGAGACCTCTTAGAGTCACCAAGAAGCTCAAATCAAGTCTTATCCCAATGACACAACATGAAGGTCTCAACCATATCTCATTAAAGTCTTGACCTCATCTCGTTAAAATCTCGATCACATCTTGTAAAGGTTTCGGTCACAGCTTACAAGGGTCTCGGCTATAGCTTATGAAGGTCTTAGCCATAGCTTACAAGGGTATCGACCATAGCTTATGAAGGTCTTAACCATAGCTTACAAGGGTCTTGGCCATAACTTATGAAGGTCTCGGCTATAGCTTACAAAGGTTTCAGCCAAGCAGCGTCAGAGCTTATCTCAGTATAATAAAGATCCCTAAGCAAAGATTTTCGAGACCTTGTTACAGTTACGTATTAGTAAATGATTCATCTCTTTCCCATACATTCCCTGATTATTCTGTAATAAGGAGTCTTACCAAATAAAGCTTCTTATGTAATAAGAATCCTAAGGAAACGATGCCACCAAATTTGGAAGCCAATGTGCTTAACCTATGGATTCTTCATGATTCTCGCATAGTGGGATTCTGATTACTAGATTTCATAGTATCCTACCATATTAAGGAGATAATAACATCTGTAAAAGGAGAATAGCTATAACCAAGTATGACTACTGAAACTTTGGAGAAAAAAATACTACAATTCTCTTTTAGCTATCTTTTTCTTCAAAGAAAATTTCAGAAGTAAAATCCAAACTTAAGCATTTGAGGGTTTTCGTCGAACAATTAGCTTTTTACCTCCATAACCTTTGATTGTGAGTATAGGTAGAAGCTAGTAAATAAGAAAATATGAAGAAGATCATTGCTGGTGCACGAAGTCCAAAGAATAATTTTTATTACATCAACATCAGGCACCGACTGTAGGGAATCTAAACAAAATGTCAGAAACAACTACAAGAAGGAAAACATGGCAACTTCGCATACGAATGTGACAAAGAACAAAGCAACAGTGAGGGGAATCCTTATGACAACATTATGGATGGCCATACAGCTATTAATTAAGATATTGGTGATCAGCCGTCGCCACTGAAGAATGTGAACAGCAATTCAGAAGCTTCGTCGCCGCGCCAATTTCCCTCATTCGGAGATGGTGAAAATAGCCTGGTTAACCAAAAACTTGGCAAAGAATAAAAAGCAACACGCGAAAAATGATAGGCAAAAATTTCAAGATCAATCTGAGAAGAAAAAGCAATGACAGGAAAAGCTTCCTTGATTTTGACAGAAAAAGTAGAAGAGGTGAGGGTTGGAATGAGACAACCGGAGGAAGAGAGAATTTTCGTTCAAAAGGGTACCATTCACCTGCAAGAGATAACACAAGAGGAGTAGCTCATGTTCAAGGAGATCAAGCTTTCACTCCTTTAAAAGTTTCACTCCTTTAAAAGTTTCACTCTCATAGATTTGGAAAGAGATCACAAGATGTGGAACTATATTGGTGGAATCTCACCCATTGAGGGCTAAACTAATGGGAGAGGCCAAGAATAAGTTTTAAGAGTTCCACCAGAGCACTGGACATCTGACGAATGAATGTTTTGACCTCAGAAGTCAGGTGGAAAAATTAATCTGGAACAATTACCTACAAGATTTGATAGCTGAAGAGTGGGACAGAGCTAAAGTCTTAGATCAGGAAATCGAGCATGGACTGAGGCGAGAAGAAATGACTATGGTAATCTCAAGTGAAACAACATTGGTTGGGAATTCAAGCAGAACCTACTCCATATACTCTCTACCGAACACCTTGTTGGATATCCATATCATGTGTCTAAGTTAAGAAGAAACAAAAACTCACCTCAGTGCCTATTATGTTCACGGATGAAGATGAAGTGGGAGTACATTACCCACATGACGATGCCTTGGTAGTAACCTTAATTGTAGAAAGGTCTCGGGGTAATCTTCTCCCGAAGCCCGGACACGGGTGACATGGTTCTTAAGACCTGTCTCTTACTCTCCTCGGGGTAATGTTATCCATAAGCCTAAATCTGGGTGTTTTGGTTCCTAAGGCCTACCTCTTATTCACCTCAGGGTAATATTCTCCATAAACCTGAATCTGGGTAATATGGTTCCCAAGGCCTGTCTCTTATTCTCCTCAGAGTAATAATATCTATAAGTCTATATATAGGTGATATAGTTCCCAAGGCCTATCTCTTATTCACCTCGAGGTAATATCATACATAAGCCTGAATCTGGGTGATATGGTTCCCAAGGCCAATCTCAAAACATCTTAGGGTAATCTCCTCCCGAAGTTCACAAATGGGTGACATAGTTCCCAAGTGTTCAGCTTTTTATTTTTCTTGAGATAATAGTATCCTCAACTCAAATAAGCATTGAGTGCGACCTCATAGAGCAAGAGCAAAAGATGTTCTTGGATGGTCTCTTAAAACGTCTTGGGGTAATCTCCTTCCGAAGCCTAGATATGGGTGACATGGTTCCGAGGATTTCAGCTTTCAGCTTTTCTTGAGGTAATATTATCCTTAGCTTAAGCAAGCCTTGAGTCTGATCTCATAGAGCATGAGCAAAAGAGGTTCTCGGATGACTACTCTAAAAACGTCTCGAGGTAATCTCCTCTCGAAACCCAGACACGGGTGATACAGTTCCCAAGCATTCAGCTTTCTACTTTTCTTGAGATTATAGTATCTTCAACTCAAACAAACATTGAGTGCGACCTCATAAAGCAAAACAAAAGAGGTTCTTAGATGGTCTCTTAAAATGTCTCGGGGTAATCTCTTCCTGAAGCCTAGACATGAGTGACTCGATTCCCTAGATTTTAGCTTTCAGCTTTTCCTGAGGTAATAGTATCCTCAGCTTAAACAAGCCTTAAGTTCGACCTCATAGAGCATGAGCAAAAGAGGTTCCTAGATGACTACTTTAAAAATGTCTTGGGATAATCTCCTCCCGAAGCCTAGACATGAGTGACACGGTTTCCAAGCGTTCAGCTTTCAGCTTTTCTCAAGGAAATAGTATCATCAGCTCAAACAAGCCTTAAGTGCAACCTTATAGAGCATGAGTAAAAGAGTTTCTTGGATGACTATTTTTAGAACATCTCGGGGTAATCTCCTCCCGAAGCCTAAACATAGGTGACGCGATTCTTAGGCTTTTAGCTTTCTACTTTTCCCGAGGTAATAGTATCCTTAGCACAAACAAGCCTTGAGTGTGACTTCATAAAGCTTGAGCAAAAGAGGTTCTCGGACGATCACTTAAAATGCCTCGAGGTAATCTCCTTCTAAAGCCTAAAATGGGTGACACGGTTCCTAAGCGTTCAGCTTTTTACTTTTACCGAGGTAATAGTATCCTTAGCATGAGCAAAAGAGGCTCTTAGATGGTCTTTTAAAATGTCTCGGGGTAATCTCCTTCCAAAGCCTAGACATGGGTGACACGATTCCCAGGCGTTCAGCTTTCAGTTTTTCCCGAGGTAATAGTATCTTCAAACAAACCCTAAATGCGACCTCATAGAGCATGAGCAAAATGGTTCTCGGATGACTACTCTTAAAACGTCTCGGAGTAATCTTCTCTCGAAACCCAAACATGGGTGACACGATTCCCAAGCGTTCAGCTTTCTACTTTTTCTAAGGTAATAGTATCCTTAACTCAAACAAGCATTAAATGCCACAAATAATAGAAATACCCAAAAAACAATGATAAGAATACAATATAAGCTTGGAGGATTCAAAGACTTACCGGTTTGTGTTGAAACAAAAAAAGTAACTTGAACGAGGAGTAATCGCCTAAATCTCGCTAAAAATCTTGTTTATGACGAGGCTATCTACAACGAGAAGAAGGTTGCAATCCAAAACGAAGACGATAAAGTAATAAGATGAGAGTCGCAAACCAGAATGAAGACAATAGAGTAATAAGATGAGAGTTGCAGTCCATAACAAAGGCAATAATGGAACAATGGGAAGAGAATTGCAATCCTAGAAAGGAACTGCTTTGATGAATCAAATTGGTGCCTACAATCCAGAATAAAGATGGAAGAAAAAATAAATACAGAACCTAGTATTCTTTTTTATTCTAAATTAATTACTACCACTTTTAGAAACAATAATGACAAAGTGATTAGACTTAAAGTTCAATTTTTTGAGTTCTTCTGCTATAGAGAGTCCAAAAAGAATATGGATACAAAGAAAATGTTCAAAGGGTGAAAAAATGGGGGATTAAAGAGGATGAGGAACTCCAACCGTTGTTACACAAAGGAAATGAAGGAATAAGATGAAGCCATATGGGGTGGAAGGTTAAAAGGCAATCATCGAAATACTAAAAGGAGGCTGTAATCATGAGGGCAAAAGAGATCTTTTGGGACACCAAACAATGTTACCCAATGGACCAATGGAAGGTAGGCACGTGGATGGAGGTTTATTGATTTTAAGTCAAGCATTTAAGATTTGGCGTGTGTTCAAATCTTTTCAAATCTTAACTTTTAGTTTTTGCCAAACAACCATTGTTTGACTAAAACTAAGGGGCTTGATGTTTAGGAAGAGGTTTGGGGTGCATGCAAAGCCTAATAGATCTTGGACCCTCGAATAGGCGGTACAAAGCCCAAAATGAAGTCTTGTAAATGATGAAAGTCATCAAAGCCTAGTTCGAGCCTATGGGGCACTAGCCTAAGGATAACAAGGACCTCAGGTATAGTGAGGGATGAGACCTCTCAAGCTCATGAAAAAGGTTTTGGGCCTAGGATATCAATTACGACCTCTTCGGTTATAAAAGTCTCTTGAGCAGCATGACAAAGATCTCAGGCACATGACACGGCTTAAGGCTGTCTCAGGAAAAAACCTCTGAGACCTTTTAATAAGTTACGTATCAATGAAGGATTTATTTCTCTCCCAATCTTTTTTCGAAGCATTCCATAATAAGGATTTTTAGCGTGGTAGAAGTATTATGCAAGAAGGGCACAAAATCTCGCAATATCTGAAAAATCAATGCTTATAAAGTTGAAATTCCATGATCTCCAAAACTTCAGTATGTGTAGAATTATTATTTCCAAATTCTATAAAAATTCTACTAAGTTTAAGAGACTTAACATAGAAGTGATATATAAAAAAGAGCCAAAAGACAACCAAGTATGCATAAAAAAACCTTGGACTAGAGATAATAAAATATCTTTTAACTTTAAAGAAGATATTGTCTCTATTTTGCTCTTTTTCTTTCTCAGACATCATAAAGAAAATTTTTGACTTAAGTATCAAAGGGTTTTCACCATGCAATCGACTTTTACCTCTTAGGTTTCGTTATGGTTTCAAGTTGAACGACATTCAAGCAAAAGAAGAATATTGACATTGGTGCACTGAGTCTTTCGAAAGATTTTTGCTACATCAACAAAAGGTCAAAGTATGAAGAAAGGGACTTAAAGGTTTTATCTCTCTAAAACCAGGTGTTTTCACTCTCAACAAACTAAAAAAAGGAAAGAAAACTACAAGATGAACTGGGTAAGTTTCATTTTATATGAACCAACCATAACGGATTTGAACCGTTCAAAATTTAGTGGAACTTATGATGCTACATGGCGGTACCTTGTTCAATGTATGATGACACGTCTTCTATGAAAATACATGGCCTACATGATGCGAGAAACGAAGCTAGAAAATAATAAATGTTGCCACCATTTCTGATGCCTTTTAAATTTTAAACTTTCATCTTTAAAAGTGACACAACCTTTCAGGTAGGTCTATAAAAAGGAATGAGCCAAGGCGTCTTGTCATCAAAAACATAAACATGCAATGAAGAAAACTTGAAAATCTTATTAGTTTCTAGTACCAGACTTAAAATTAGTTTCTACAAGAAATTGTGGACTCCTATAAAACCTTAGGTTTACTACAAAGCCAATTAGAATTCCATGTTGTTGATCTACAGAAGGAAGCAGAAAATTCACGATAGGCTATCTCAGATCTTCAATATCTTGTCCTCATCAAAAACTTCCCTTGGCTCATCCAAGCTTACTTATGATTAAGAGAGTCAAGTTAAGTCCAATAAGAATCCCTAGTGAATTAAACTTCTAGTAAGAGATAAAAATAAACATGGAATAAAAAGAGTTTTAAGCAAACCACACAATAGTCTCTTATTGAAAGAAAACTTCACCAGGAGTAAGACTTTTACAGCAACAAGAAAAGGTTAGGAAGGGATCCAAAATTTATCTATTGTTATGCTACCAAAAAGCATTCAAAGTTATTTTTAATAGTGAAATCACCTTAAAATCCTTTATTATTTTCAAAGAAAATTATATACATCTTTAAGTTTAAAAAAACATCAAAAGATAACTTTTAATTGATTTAAACATCAGAAGATTATCGCTAGATAACACCTCTGATCCACGTTTATCTTGTAAGAATTGTCAGAATCAGGTATAATCGACACTCATCTCGTAGTCACTAAAGCCAATGTTGTCCACATCATCATATCCTATTATGTAGAGAAACAAATTGTGTGTTGACACCTAGAAGGCGAAATTATGTATTAACACAAATAAAGGAGTAGTTATAGTCAATCAACATTTTTAATTAATCACATAACACTTGTTAATCTCTCTTATAGAGCCTCGACCTAACATATCTTGATAAAAAAAAATTCCTACATTCAAAATTAGATTTTTTTTCTTAGCTATTGAGATGAAAAAGATAATAAAGGCCATTCAAACAAGTTGTTAATCCAAATTATAAAATTTTAGTGATTGAATTAATGTCTAGCAATTAGTATAGTTTTATCCACATCTAACTTGGCAAGCAATATAGAAAGACTCAACTCAACCAATGTTTGTTTTGGCAGGATGGTAAATTGCATAAGTTGAAATTTTAATCTAATTAACAATAGAACATCTAACAAATAATGCCCCAATTTAAGTAGGCTTGCATTGTTGAACTCAATTCACAATATTGGGTCACTTCTCTATTTTATCATTACTGAAAGTGTTAAGTGATAAAGTGGTCAAATTAAAGCAATGGTATTTATGCTTTAATTCGTAATTCTAATTTTATGTATTCTCATCGCTATTAAAAGTGTTATGTAATTGTAGGAACAAAATTTGCTACACAAATTTGAAGATATCACACCAAGCCCACTAGAAAATGAATCAAGTGGCAATTCAACAATATTTATGCTTAGACTTGTTATTTTCATTCTATAAAATCTCATTATTATTGAAAGTGTTAAGTGATAGAGTGGCCAAATTAAAGTAATGGTATTAATACTTAAACTTATAATCATCGTTCTATATATTCTCACTGTAACACCTAATTCTCATACTTATTCAATCAATCATTATTACATAATACCACATCATTTCATACAAAGAGTATTACTATTACATGATTCTTAAATGTCTACAATTTCTAAATTCCTTACATATACAAAGAATTATCTATATAACTAGTTCTCAAACTTATAATTACTCTATTAATTACACATATAACCAAAATTTTCATCTATACTTAATTAATCTTGCACGTGTCCTTTGTCACTTCTACGTATTATTCTCTGAAAAATAAAATTTTTAAAATAAACAGTGAGATATAATCTTAGTAAATAAATAATACAAATTTTTACATGTCAATTCAGTACAGAATATAAATAATCAAACAGATCAATATATTTTTAAACTTTTTAATTACACAAAAAAAAAATTTATAGTACAGACATTTTTAGAATAGCTCAGTCGGTTAGCGTCACCTACATCCACGGTGACCCAAATTCAAAATGTGATTACATATTCCGTTTAAAGCAGACATTCAAAACAAAATTCTAAATAGCTCGCAAATCCCATTTTTGACACAAGACTTGGCCAAATCAGAATAAACATTAACTAACAATTAGAGCTATAAAATTATTTTCATTCATAAACATTCACACATTAACATTATTTTCAACAATCATTTCATGAATTTGATATCAGCATATAAAACATTCAAAATCCTAAATTTTCATTTTATTTTCAAACACATGCTCAGATATCATATTATTTCAAAAGCATTAAAAATACATGCACGATTTACTTACCACAAAGGAAGAGTAACCACTTTTATTAATGATCCTCCCACCTAACTTGGTCATTCTTCCGGATTATCATAGCCTAATACCACAAATATATAAATCATATCTTCTACTATTCAATTAATCAACTTAAAAGTTTAACATGTAATATTCCTGAAATTAGTGTCTAAAATTCCTTAGTTTTATTTATTAAGTTTAACTAACTAAGGTCATTTACCCGATTTCAACAATGAATTCTAATGACTAACTTATTCTAATTCACATTTTTTACTATTCTAAATTTATACATTTTAGGCTAAACAAATAAATACTGTTTTGATCTAAAAACTGTGATAAAAAACTGTTCATGCCAGATACTGTAGTAAATATTATTCACGACGAGATTCACTGTAGCAAATACTATTCATATCGGATACTGTAGTTACAGTATTGTTCATATTATAGGCATTGTGTAAATAGTTACTGTATAAATCAAAATTACTATAGCACATTCAAAAATATTATAGCACCTTCAAAAATACTATTTACTCGTTAACAAATCACCATAATTTCTTCCCACAAATATCTTAATCAATGCAAATTCAACACAATTTTAACGTTTCTTATGCAAAATTAAGCGTAAATCATTTGAATAAATAATAAATTCCAATTCCAATTTATGTTTAAAAGTTAAAATTCAAGTGAGAATGTGTTAAATAACTTACCAGTAACTTGAATTTAAAGAAAATTCACTTGAATTTGAAGTTAATCAGCCAAAAATTGAGAAAGAGGGAGAGGTGGGTTTGCTGGATTTTGAGAAGAGAAGAAGCTGAATGTGGACGGGGAGAAATGGCCAAATTGATATATTTGATACACCAAATTTTAATTGGATCCCTATTCTTTTTAAATATCTTAAAATAGCCTAAAACTTTGAAAATTTTTTTATTTTAGTCCCTTTTAAAAATTTTAAAATAACCTTTAATATTTCAGAATCTTTAAAATTAAATTCAAAATTAATCGAAGCACCATTCTCTTAATCCAAAATTCACTTATAACCTAACTTTATAAAACTAATTTAAGGCCAAAACAAATAACACTATTTTGGACTCAAAATTCAATTATTTATCCAAAAATTCTAAATTATATGACATTTTAATTAAAAAAATAACATCAAATTATTTGATTAAATTTTCTAAATACTGCATATACTATAGTTACAAATTTTTAAAATTATGAGCGTTACAATTCTCCCCTTCTTACAAAAATTTCATCCTCGAAATTTCACAGGTGCCTTATACATTATGTATACTCAACTAATATTCTTACATTTACCTAATATGATCATCTTATGAAACCTCCACAAAGCAAGTAATTGAACTGACACTTGATTAAACTTGTTAAAAATTACTACTACCATTCAAAACGTATGGTAACTTAATCAAATTAATATATAATTAATGAGTTTATTCTTCTAATACGCATTCATTGATGGTAATAGCATTTATCATTCTTACTAAATCATACTTCCATTGAGCAACTTCAATAACAAGTTTTAAAAATCATATAATATTAAATCATATATCTTATTGACTTGTGGTCCAATAATTATATTTAACCTTAAAGTTAACATGATCTCTTATTCTAAAATATAACATCACCATCCATTATTCTATGATACCACAGAACTTATAAATAATTTCTACAGAATTCTATGTATTGCAGATTGACTAAGGTCAATATAACATACAACATATACGTTATATATATATAAATATATATATATATATATATATATTTAAGATCTAAATCTAAGATATCAAAGACATTCTCTTTATAATATAATCCAACTTTATTCTAATCGTCTTGATCCGTTAATATTCAACCACTGTCTCATCACAATATCAAAACATATTTACTATTATATTGAGTAATATATATGACTTATGCGAAGAATTGTCAATAGTTATAAACCATTAAATACGATTAAGGTCTAATTCTTGCATCAAGAATTATTATACTTCATTACCTCCACTAACCTCTACTTATAAAATGCATAATATCATACTTAAACTTTTATAACATATAAGTAAGATTTTTTATATACACAAATTTTAATCCTCAAATGGTACGCTATACTATGGTACTTTTGATATTCTTAATATAAACTTTTAACCATCTCATTCTTATTAATCAAGAATTGCATATTTTCAATTTGATTATAGTCTATAATATTTATTGTCGCAAAATTATTGTTTAAATTAAGAACATCTAATAATAACTTTTCTTAATTAAATTATTAAACCAAATCACTCAAACTATTTATTGATACTTTTGTTCTCAATTCACTCCATGTTTTAAAATAATACATATATAAACTATTAAACCTTAAAGATTAAATAATTAAAAAACATACTTCTTATAATATCTCATAATTCTACCATATGGACCTTAAAATTAGTATAAACTAATATATCTACATACAAAATATAAAATCATACCAAGTAGTATAAATTTTAATTATCTCATCATTTACTCTAAATCTTTTCAAATTTAAGCTACGGACATGTATATTCAATAATATCTTAATCATCAAACAAAAATCGAATTTTAACCTCTTGAGCGGATACAATACCAACTTACATGTCCTTTCAACCTCGTTAAAATAACTTCATTAATATAAAGAAATTCAATAAAATAATATTTAAGTTACACTTAACAACCAAATCCCTTTTTCTATTCACCTTGAATAATTCTTTTGTAGATCATCTTATCCATATAATCAATATTCCTTCAGTTACAAACCCCATCAATCATGTCAAGTCTACTATCATAAATTTTGCATTTATAATTCAATATCATTACACATACTAAAATATTCTTATTAATATACATTTGATACAACTAAATTCTCAATTAAAATCTCTTAAATAACTGACCAATTAATTTTTCTTAATAAATTTTCTTTGATATATATATATATATATATATTTCAACTATGAACTTGTCTTTCAAGTATTATGGAGATAAACATATCTTATACTTATGAAATTTCCTAATTGTAATCTTTAATCATTAAAAATTTATTGAATAAAATAGATGAATATGAATTCTTAACTTAGGAAACTATGTATTCCTCTTTATGTATAATATGTCAGTAAAGGTTTGGATTTTTGTAAATTTAATCCAATTTAAAACATCAATTTCACATCTTAAGGAAAATTGTCATATTTCTTAAACACTCTTGGTTTTTATCCAGAAATAAAATTTGATTATTTCTATGATCTTAAATTTCTTTTTCATAATACTTCTTCAATCTCCTCAGAAATTTTCTCATATAAGAACATAAAATGAAATCTTAAATCAACCTTATATATTTGCAACCTAAATTCCATTCTCAATCAATGAATTATAATTTTTGATAATCAATTCTTATAAATCTCGTAAAACAAAATTATTATTTCTTATTGTTTCTTATAAGAATAAATAAGATTTAGACTTTATTCTTAATTATAAACTAAACTCATAAATAGTCTCATATCAAAAGTCAGGTAATAATATAACCCAAGATAATTCATTTTTTAAATATCATAAATTTCCTTTTTAATACTAGCATAAACTTGAAATAATAATTTTAAATCTTTTCTTAAAATTTTATAAATCATAAACAATCGTAAAATGTTTGAGAAAGAAGAAATACCTTTTACGGCCCAATTACAAGCCTCAATATGTAAACCCTGTTCTTCGAACATAGGGGCAAGATAGACATTTAATAACATTTATTATCCCACGTGCATTGTATAAGAATAATTGACACATTAACGAGGCTTAGATGAACTTAAATTAGCTCATGAAATGAATAATTTGGAATTGTCATATATAATGGGTTTCAGAATATTGCCTTATGCTGAAGCATCCGGCAATCTTGCTAGCTGGTAAATGAGCGGGGTCAAGGGGCAACTCCTTTGTGGGGGAATTGAGGGCAGAGCCTCTGAAAAGTAAACGAAAATAGTGACTGGGAATCAAAAGAAAAGGTTAAAATATGTTATGAGTGTTGTGCAAAATCGCAACTATACGAGTCGAACAAGTAATAGAGTGATGAGATAAATATTGTCCCATGAGAATTGTTGTAAATTAACTCCCAAGACTTGGCATAACCCAAATTTTATTTGGCTAACGAAATTTGATGGATAGACAATTAAAAGTAAATTTAAAT